>JAJONR010003601.1:0-76762 GCA_029582245.1 Solanum etuberosum | reverse complement strand
CCCCCCCCCCCCCCCCCCCCCCCCCCCCCCCCCCCCCCCCCCCCCCCCCCCCCCCCCTAGGAAAGTAATGTAATGAAACAGTCTTTTCCTTTCATTTATGTTTGTGGTGCAAGGGAAAATGCCTTTTATAGCGGTTGTTGAACTTACTTGATAGATGAGTGTGGTGGTTGAGCTATATTCATACATTGTAAATACCTTTGACATCTGACTAGTGTGCTCTTAACGTTAAAATAATCGACTTGTTTTATAGCGGTTGTTGGACTTACTTGATAGATGAATGTGGTGATTGAGCTATATTCATGCATTGTAAATACCTTTGACATCTGACTAGTGTGCTCTTAACGATAAAATAATCGACTTGTTAACAAAGTAAGACTTCAACTGAATACTAAAAACCAACAGGTAAAAAAGGTTTTTTTGCAAGAGAATCTACATAATTGCATAATGTTGATCAAACTTAACTACCTGCTGAACAGTACGCCGCTTCACAAGTCTAACCCCTAAGCAAAAGACACGAGCATCACATCCTGTTAATGTGATCTTGTTGATTCCATCTCTGGTGCATGGTGTGATCTGATAAAAATGGTTAGATGTAAATTGAGAGAAATGTCTATAAAATGAACTACAGTTTTGCAGTAAATGTTCCCGGAAAGAAAAAAAGAAGGCTGAATGATTTATCCCAAAAACTTTTCTGAGACCAATTTGACCAATCAATTGTGAAAACTTGCATTACACTTAACACATTTATTTGGAGTTCATATGGGACAATAAGATTTGCTACTTATTCAATTTCAGCATTGCCTACACAACACTCGAAGATAAATATATACACCAAAGTGGAAGTGCACACACTCAAATACACACACAACAATTCACTTTCCAAGAGGCAGAAACAGAAGTGTGTGTAATTAATACTCACAATAGGGCCATCATCTCGACCATTAGCACCCAGCAATTGAGAGCCAGGTCTATTTATCGCGCGCACTGGAACCCCTGTTGGTTGAGATTCAACTGAAGTTAATGCACAAGGGAAAGATCTTCTAGACCCAAAAAAAAATTGTAAATGCAATCTTCACTCGATTTATGGCAATTGAGTCTTTGCAGAAGAATACATGGGAAAAAGTTGCGTACACAATATTTTAAGTTAAGAATGGTAAGAAGAATCCCAGAACACAATATCATGTTTACCTCACCCCTCCGAATTCTTATTTAGGCCAAGAAACTACGAACTTGAGAGAAAAACACAAGACATTATATTTTTCCCATGAAAGAAGAAAACTACAGAGAAGAACATAACTTCAGCATTTACTTCCAATTGGATCAGGATTAAAACCGAAGCAACATAGGACAGAGCATACCATTCACCTGCAAATCTGCATATTGAGGCCACTGCATTCTAAATTGTACCTTGTCGTTGAGAAGCATGCACCAAGCCTGACAAGTTTGAAGAACGAACACAATGAATATAAAAGGACTTCTTTATCTTAAACCATCACCAGGAAAACCAACAACCTGGAGATCATATTCCTGTTTTGCCAACAAGTCTCTGTCAGCTCTAGTGATCTGAAATGTTTTCTCAATACTCTGCACAGGGTTCGTCCTGAAAATTCACAGATGAGATAAGTAATTAGGAAAGAAATTACATACTTGCTTAGCTATAAATACAGAACAATAACAAAGCAGAACATGCCATGTGGATGATAGTGCAAGTAATTCAGCGAGGAAAATAGAAGCATAAATCCTCTTAACAACAGATATCTAAATGAAAAATACCATTTAACAGAGAATCCTCTTACATTCATGGGACCATTTGCCACAAAAGGCTTATACATGTCACACACCAAAAACTCTATCAGCAAGCAGACATAGTGCAAGTAATTCAGCGAGGAAAATAGAAGCATAAATCCTCTAAACAACAGATATCTAAATGAAAATTACCATTTAACAGAGAATCCTCTTACATTCATGGGACCATTTGCCACAAAAGGCAGAAAAGGCTTATACATGTCACACACCAAAAACTCTATCAGCAAGCAGACAACAAAGGAAGGCAAAATCATACATTTCAGAAGAGCAATCTATCTTGGATGCAACTGGAAGTTTTAACTGATAACCTGTTCTCACATAAAGGTTGAAGCTAACTTAAAATGGTCAAGCTATTTCATGATTTCATCACCTTAAATTGCACAAACTTCTGACCTAGGGGAAAACATACAAATACAGATGCAAACAGATCCAAGACTTGCACTTAAACACTAAAATCTTGCAGGCACAAGATACAAGACTAAACTAGTGTTTGGAGTCTTTTCACCACTTTTCAAAATTCACTAACCACCGAATGACTTGCCCTTAAATCAAAAGCAGGTAATAGAAAAGCTGCATTCCTTTTTTTCATTTCTTTTTTGGCTTCCCATCCCACCACACACTCATCCCCATGGAACAGTGAGGATAATACGAAACTGCACCAATCACTTTGTGGAAACCAAAGGTCATCCTTCGACATCTTTTCAGGGAAACACAAACAAAAATCACTCTCAATTAATAGTAGCAAGAACAGGCATTAGAAACTGCATGTCCCGAATCTTCACAGAATTAACCTCATAAACAAATTAAGCCAAGCAAAAAGAGGTGCATCAATGATAAAGAACAGGATAGCAATCAGAAACGAAGTTGCAGGTAACTAACCCATCGGCAGGAACGCTTGAAATGGCCAACTTTGCCGGATACAAAGGGTGTCCCATTGTCACCCAGAAGCTGCATATAGGGAATTCAGTTATGGAAGGTGAAACAAGCATATTACCATATAAAGCCTGTATTTAACAAAGTAAAGCCGCAACAAAGAGGTCATTTAAGTATCCATATTCATGGTAAATGAAGTGCCAGGTCTTACTCCCATGCACTGAAAATCCCAGGTTAGCACCCACATGTTTACCAGGCTTATGGATAACAAGTTATATTTATTAGTAAATACACAACTTAAACTTCACATGCTATGAATGTCAAAAGTTCAATATAAGGCAAAATGTTTTTACCCAAGTAAAATTTCAGAGCAATTGCAGAAAATAACATACAAGTTACATCAGTTTAAGGTTCTCAAATCAGCTAATGCTAACAACTGTCTCAACTACTAGATCGCGTCATTGTACTTACAGATGGAACAAGACCGCCTCTATATCCATCACAACCCCTTGGTTTCTACATAATATAAGGAGAGCCAGCCCACTTTTCTTATCCGTTGCTCCAATACATTAGCTCATCTCAGAGAGGGAAAAGCAACAAATTGTAGCCTTGATGTCAAATTGTTCTTCTTAAGATATCAAAGATTTTAAATAATAGTAATGTCAGGAGACACCTAATATGAGTTGAAGAGAACTCTAGTATGTATATAGTAAGTAGACAACTAAATTTTGCATGTTTGACATCTAAGACATTTCGAGAACACAATTTATTTGACAAGAAAAATCCTCCATACCCACAAATACAATGCAACACTCCAGTAAATGGAAATGCAGCCAAATCACACAATCCCTCCTGTAAAAAGGCACCGATAAAAGTGAATTAAACACCAAAGGTGACACTTACGGGTCAGCACGAACCAGTCTGCACACTTCACAGTAAAAAGTAGTAGGCGGAATTGGTGGATCACCACCCTCCATTGGCTTATCTGGTATGACAACACAACGAATATGTTGCCATGTGTGACATCTTCTGTCTTCACACTGCAAGCATGATTACATCATGAGACACAAATGTGATACATCAAGTACAAGAAACAGAAGCTTCAAATGTTCAAGCTGACACCATGTCAAGTGCACCCCTCATCGTGGCAGAATTTTTTTTTCAAAAAGGCATACTTTATGCTGAAATCACAGCTTCATCATAATAGCAACAGAAATGCAATTTACAGATCAGCATGATAGTCTACAATATTAAAGATGCAATGCTGTACCGGTCCAACTAGGAAATATTATAAGTAATTACGCAGCTTCGTAGTGCATAAGCAGATTAACTATATCTTTTGAAAGAGAATCGGAGCTCAAAAAGATGTTTACACACTCATAATAATACATTGAAGATATGCATATTGGTCAGCAAAAAAGAAGATATGCATGTTCATAAAAACGAGTAAAAGATATAAGGAAAATTAGTGCAGAAGTAAAACCTGAATCATTGTTTCAGTTTGTAATGAGCTTGTACACACACAGCGAATTTTCATATGGTAAGTGTCTTCAATCTCCTCTTTCAACTTCACATTACTGGTATCCGAGACAACTTGTGACTTCGATGCTAGGTCAGTTGCCCCAGTTGCCCCCGTCGCCCCCATTGCCCCAGACACCTGCATTTTTCTGGCAGACGTAGAAAGATCACTATGCATTGGAAGTCAATGATTAAGGTAGAAAGTTAGTAGATACCCAAGTGTTGTCACACTTAATGTGGGATAGGTAGGGGGCTAGCCTCTTCCTCTCCTCTTCTCATTATTAGTATTATTTAGTAATTGCATAGTCTCTTATTCTTCATTGTGTATTACTATTTGTTGTTGTATTTGCTTTGTATCTTGCTATTCTGTTGTCATATTTTTCTTGCAACCCTGCTTCATAAACTTTTTTTTTAACGCGGAGGGTCTATAGGATATAGACTCTCTACACCCCACCCCACCCACCCACCACACACACAGAGGTAGGAGTATGGTCAGCGTACATCCACCCTTCCAGACTCCACTTGTGAGATTACACTAGGTACCCTGTGCTTGTTGGGTATGTTATTGTTACGAAGAATGATCACTCATCACTATACACAAAAATGAAGAATTTCTTCGAGTACCAATTAAGAGTCAAAAAATCTTCCTTCTGCACTTAAATCTTAAGTTCATAAGGAAATATTGTTGACGAACATGTCCAACAGATTTAATAATGGGATAGGGGTCTTAAACATCAAAGTCCATTTTTCCCCTTTTAGATAAGGGTGTCCTGAGATTGAAACTGCTTTATACCTGTAAATGTCATCAACAAGTTTCGCAACGTCTTCCTTCCCAACACTGTTTCTCTTTGGGAACAATCCTGAAGCTGTTCAGCATCGAAGAAATATGTGAGAATCAGTTATCAAAAGGCTGTGTGTTCAAACACATCTACTAGCTAAGAGCAAGATACATATATATATTTTTTTCATGTCCTGTACACATACACACACTAGAAGAAACCCACAATTAACAAGTACATGAGTGCTTCAGTTTTTAAGCAATTTCACCATCATCACACCCCCCACAAAAGTAGGAGTAAGGTCTACATACATCCTACCCTCCCCAAACCACACTTGTGGGATAACACCACGTATGCTGCCGTTGTTGTTATCACACAATGTCCACCAAGACAGTGGGAAGATCTAGTTATGAAAAATGGGTAAGATTTTTTATGTGGTGGACTGAGGATACATTAGGTAAGATTGAATAGTGTACATCAAATTAAAAAAAGAAAACCCAAGAGGAATGACTCTGTATCTTTAGCAACTCCAGTACAAGATTGGCATATAAAAAATAAAAATAAAAAGCAAGTAAATGAAAACAGAGAATGGTGAAACACAAAGAAAACCACCAACAAACCAGACGTGTCTTAACATTTCCCCAACAGCTTCTTCAAGCAAGAAATGGAGCTGCTCACCTCGTTCATCAGAGAGTGTAGCTAATATGCGATCAACAAGGTCCTGCATTACCAAATACTAGTGTCAAGCATCAAACTAACATATCGATAGAACGTGGGTTGTGCAGGAATGTAACCAGTCTATGCATAATCATGAATCTATAAAATGTTGATGCTAAGGCTAAAGAAAAAGAACAATTGACATGAAGGAAGACAGCCTGAGACTTGAAGCTTGTTTGGCCAAGCTGCCGAAACCAGCTTATTTGAGAAGTACTTCCTACCAAAAGTGTTTTTACCGGCAGCATACTTGAGAAGTACTCCTTACTAAAAGTGGTTTTACAAAAATATGCTTTGGGAGAGTACTGGTTTTTTGTTTGGCTAAATCATGTGATGAGTGCTTTTGTTAGTCATTCGTGTTTGGACAACATTTTCATAAAGTGCTTTCAAGTGTCAAATAACGAAAGGTAAGTTACTACTAGTTCATTTGGTAGAGATGAACTTTTGATTTGGGTAATCTAGTCCTAAAAAATCAAAAGCACTTGCTTTCAGGAGAAGCTACTTGTTCAGCTTTTGTAACTACTTGAAAATACTTATTTCCTTGCAAAAAGTTTGGCCAAATAGGTTATTAATGCGTTAGTCAGAGAAAAGGAAAAGAAAAGCCCTCCATTTCCTCTTTTTTTATGGGATAAAGTAATGTATTCTACGATAAGTTGAGAAAAATCCCAAGAAGCCTCTCATTTCTGTAACACTATTTGCAGATTCCAAACTAAGGCTCCTATTTCAAGGCAAGAAGAGACAGCTCCAACGGCAACATCATTTTATCATTCTGCCAACAACAGACGAGGAGGACTAACTAAATTCAGCATGTGTAGAAAGCCCTAAATTAATCAAAATATAGATAATGAGGAGGGCATGCCATAAAAATTGCAATAACCATTAAAAACAATACGATCAATATTACAGGCCTCCCTCTCATAGTGATAATGTAGCACGGTATGAAAGGTGAAAGCATCAGCCAGCAACTTAAACAAAAAGCAAGGAAGCTGTGTTGCAACCAGCAACTCTAAAAATGCATGGAAAAAGTTCAAACCTGCTTCTTCCCCTGCTTTGAAAGACCAAGTTGATTCAGAACATCTTTGAGCTCCTTTATCCGAAAATATGCCAATTTATCCTATAAGATACAATTAATCGTCACCAACAAAACCAACTAATTCACAAAAGGTTTGTCTTGGTGTCTCCAAAACAAATGGTCCATTTATTGATGGGCGAACAACAGGGATTCCCAGCAGCACACAGCATTCAGTACATTGATACAAAAACTGATCTGTAAACCACTTCCAGAGCAGAACCTATACAAACAGGAATTTCTAGACCAACCAGTACTACTTAATTTCTATTTTAGAATCAGAACATTATGCAACATGCAATTTGACACATAACACACCAAGCCCTCATAACCATATAATTACCGACAATGGAGGCACATTTGGGGCGCATAAACGCCAGAATCAATGTTTATCTTTACTATGTATGTTCACATTCTCCAAAATCTTCCTTTTCTAAGTTTTGTATGTTCATCCGATATTTTAATACTTATTGGTGACTAATCCTAATCACAAGCAGCAAGGTATATCACACTAAAACTATCCACGCATTTCACTGCTTCAACAAAGAGTCAAGCCGCCACAACATATGAAAATTAAACAACTCTAAGCAATGTTCACAATTAGCACCAAAAAAAAAAAAAAACAGTTCAACAACAACAACAACAGAATTAAATCTAATTACCTTGCAGCTAGCAACCAAATCCATCTTTACACTCTTCCGCTGGTACACACAGCTTCAAACAAACCTTACTCCGTAGTTGAACTATCCAATTAATCAGCCACACAAAATCAATCCATCCAATGTCCAAACAAATATTGATCTAAATAAAAATGGAAGGTAAAAACAAACACAGTAAAACTCAAAATACTTCGATCAGAATTCCACACAAAAAAACTATGCATGTTAAAAAAAGTCAATTCATAATACAAATAAATAAATTTGTATTTCTTAAGAAAATAAGCTTAAGGAGGTGTTTAGTACCTGGATTAGATGAATTTATGAGGGTTTTAGAGAGAGACTCCACCGCAACGACGACGACGGCGGTTGTGGTGATGGCGGCGGCGGCAGATTTTCTCTCTCTTCCTTCTTCTTCTTCTTCTTCGCCTTCTCCGTCTACCTCTTCACAATTGCTGTGGTGGCGATTTCTCTTGACCGAAACCGGCATGAAGCTATCCTCGAATTACTACTAACCAAAAGTTCCGGACGTATCATATGGTTTATCAAATCCGGTTTAATTTATGATAACAAATCCGGGTTTTTATTCTATGTGCTCACGTGTACGTGGCCGTATCCTGCTCTTACTTCTCATTATTTTGCCTTTTTACTAACGCCCCCCTCCGTACTTCTCCCCCAATATTCGCACCAACTCAAAAAATAAATATATTAGTATAAACTAGTCTATTTATCGTGACGTAAAATTTGCGTACATTATATTCTTCTCTAATCAATATTGTTGGACTACTTTAGATCCTCAAACCTAATTTTATATAAATAAAGATTGCATGCGTTATATCTTCTTCAAACTCGATTTTGTTAAACTATACTAGATTTTCAAACTTTATTTTGTGAGATTATACTTATATATTGTTATTTGTAATACTTAATAGGATGTATAATTGTACATATGCTTAAAATATTATCAAACAAGGTGATAAGTAATACAAATATTATACATATATTGTTTTTTCTAATATATCTTATCAAATGTCTCGTATATATATATGCAGTTTGGCCACAACAATATTTAAAAAAAACTTGGTAATTAGTGTTTAGCTATATAACTTGTTGTTTCTTGGCAAATATCTCATATTTTCAAGTTATAGAAAAAACTAGACATTGGGTCAAATTCTAGTATTCGAATTTTTTTTAAAATTATCCTAAACTTTCATAATTTATAAAAACATTCATTATTCATTAATCACGATTAATATCTATCTACCATTAACTCTTTAAAAAGAACAACTTGTTTTTAATGGGTAATAATTTATCTTGAATCAATGAATCACTTCATTATGTGATTATTGTAATGCTCTTCCATTTTGTTTTTTTATTGTTGTTGATTACCCCATCAATGATATTATAAGATTATTTTTTAACGGAGTATGTTCATAGAATTCCCAAGAAATTCTTCGATTTCTTTCGGAAACAGATGATTAATCATCTGCTTCTCACGTTACGTGAATAGCCGGGACATTGAGGAATATACTCCTATTTATGTGAGATTGTTCATCACTTAACTTTGATAAATTAATATAGATTTTTGTAAATATTTTTCAATAGAAAAAGACAATTAAATTGTGAGGAAGATGAATTTATGATTGGTGGTCCCCACGTCACTAATGGCCAAGAAAACGAGGAGGTGGATCAAATTAGGTTTCACATTTGGTAGTTGTGGGATGTTTTGAAAAATCAGAACTCTTCTCAGCCGTCCGATTAGATGACTCTTTAGAAGTCTCTTTATATTAAAAAATAATAATTTGACCAATGTGCATTTAGCAATTTTGAAGACATTTTTTGGTAGTTACCTATTCCCTCAATTTCAATTTAATTGAATTGTTGAGACATTTTTCATTTTTCAAATTAGCTTAATTGCTTAATTTTCAAGGCTACTTTTAGAATGTTCTTCCAATTTCACCCTTCATTAGTTAGTATTGGATATAGTTATTAATTAATGTTTAGTTATTTTAATCATAAAATTGACAATAACTAATAGGGGTAAAAATGGAAAGTTATGCCTAATTTATGTCTTAAACTTCTTTTATTAAAGGGTATGAAACACCTCAACAATTCAATTAATTTGAAATGGAGGGAGTACTATATTGTATGATATAATAATATTTGTTTTGATTGTTAATTAAATTATATTGTATTGTATTATTATTTTTATTGTTATGTAATAAAGAAAAAAGTCCTTTTATGTATCAGATTTGATGTGATCGAGTTATTAACAATATTTATTCTTTGTGTTTGTTTATTATTTGATTATTCTATCCTTTAACTTACTCTATTTATAGTGACTCTTAGGGTTGCGTATTGGTCGGTTTGGTTCGGTTTTGAAGTTTATCGGTTTGTCTTATTGGTTATTGGTTTGTAAAGATGCTAAACCGTTATAGAACCATTAAGATATTGGCTTATCGGTTACTAGTTTATCGGTTATTGATCGTAATCGGTTCGGTTATCGGTTTGACCGTTAAGATTTGACACAAAAAATATATATTTAAAATCACTTTAAAACAAGGTGACAAACCAAATGAACCATGCACACGAGTTCACAAGTTTCATCTTGCTCAAAAGCAAACACTTTTACATTGTAGAATAACCAAGAGTTTGAGACAACCAGAAATAAAAGTAGGAAACCAAACTCTAAGTCAAGAACTTTATATATAAAATGGTATAAATATAATTATTTAATTTACTATCGGGTTATCGGTTAACCTGTTAAGAAAAAACTTCAAACTGTTAAGAACCGATAACCCGATAACAAAAAAATTCAAAATCGTTATCAAAACCGCTAAACCAATAATCCATTATTGATAAATCAATAACTTTTTTTCGATTCGGTTATCGGTTACGTTCGATTTTGAACAGCCCTAATGACTCATATTTAACTTTATTTAGATTTATCTTTTAAATTAATAATGTGTAATGATAAAAAAATGAAATATCAAATATTATATTCAACAAAATAGCATAGTATAATATAATACAATATGACATAATGTATTGTAAAATGATATGTGATAACCATCCAAACAAGTTGTAACAATTATGCTTTGATGTTTCAAAAGTCCTTATATTGGATGCAGAGGAAGATCTAGGGGTGTCGAGGGGTGCCACGGCACCCAGGAATCTTAATAAGTTTTTTGTATATGTATAAGAAATTGATCATATATTAGACTTGCCTCCACTAACCAAATTTGTGAATGGTGCTACTGGCGAAAGGTCAAATGCACCACATAAATGTTGACGGTTATTTTTTTCCCATCAATTCTTCTTTATTTGTTGCTTATTTAATAATCCAATTGGCTTTTCTTTTTTTTTGCTTCAATTAATTAAAACTATTTCTTTCTTTAATTAAGTATTAATCTCTTGATACGAGTATTGTGTGTATCCTATATCAGTTAGTAAGTACAAAATTTTAAACGTTATATAAAGATTGGTAAGAATATATTTTAAAATAGTATTTTTTTTAGAGAAAAAAAATAAGTTCTAAAAATAATGGTTATTATTATGTTAGAATTTTTTAAATTTAAAGGTTCTTTCGATTTTTTACGCTGTGCTAAGTGAAGATGAATAGGTTGAAGCTACAATTTTTTATTTTTTCCTCAACTATATGAGTATATAGTTGCAACAATGCATAGAGACAATGAAATGTGAATATAATAAGGTAATCATATTAGATGATTTATACAAGTTCGAATTTTAAACGTGCAAATTTCTTATTTTTTCAAAGTTTTAGAGAATAACTCTTATTGCTAACAAACAAACAAAAACTGAACTGCTTGGGTATCTTTAATCAAAATATCTAAAAGAAAACATTATTAAATTATACATATTTCATCAAGTTATTTATAAAAATCGGAGAAAATAATCTGAATTGTAATTCAAAATTGAAGGAACCAATCCGTTTATCCTATTTAAACACGTGGAACCCACAACCTCTGAATCCTGGATTCTCCTTTGATGTTATGTTTTAACTGTTAATTGATTCAATTTATATGCTAGGCAGGCGTTTAGACATGCAATATGAAAATCACGATATGAAATTATGAGATGAAATCACCGTTTGGAGATGCGATTTCACGTTGATTCAATTCATGACTTCATATCATGAGATGAAATTTCATATTATCCAAAAATCATGATTTGAGATTTTTCACATACAAAAATTGACCCAAGTTTATATTTTGTAAAAACAACCACACATTTATATTTACTAACCATTTATGTCATATGTAAATAAAATTCATAATTCATATCATTACTTTTTAAACTATTTATATCTCATATAGCGATTATTCTCACCAAAAAAAATATTATTATTACTTTAAATCAATTCTTATTTTACAATTTATATTCACCAAATTCATTACTATTTTTTTCAAATTTATTTACCAAGACCAACAAATAGCTCAAAGTAACAATGTTGGTTCGACTTCTCGGTCATATGATCAAAAAAAGCAAGTTCAACGTGAGAAGATTGTTCATATTATGTGGGAGGATTATATAAAGATTAGTACACTACAATTTATGTATAATTTTTTTTATTGAATTAAAGTTTGATCAATAAATGTTGTATTTTATTAGAATAGCTTTGTGATAGTGAATTATGCGATTTTATATTGCTTATTTGGTAAGATTGTATAAAGAATTGAGATAATTTTAATAATTTCATAACTTATGAGTTTTTTTTTTTATGTTTATGATAAATTATTGAATTAAAGTTTGATCAATAAATGTTGTATTTTATTAGAATAGCTTTGTGATAGTGAATTATGCGATTTTATATTGTTTATTTGGTAAGATTGTATAAAGAATTGAGATAATTTTAATAATTTTATAACTTATGAGTTTTTTTTTATGTTTATGAGAAAACATATAACATAAAAAGTCCAAATTGCACGTCCAAACAAAACTCCAACTTCATCTTATAATTTATATCATCATTTCAAATCAGAATTTCATATCGCGTGGTCAAACATGCCCTAATAAACCTCGTTAGATTTGCAACTTGGCGTTCTAATTTTATGATTTTCTATAGTATTGTTTTTTTATATTATTATATATACTTGTATATTTTGAAAACAATAAATATATATAAAAAAAGTTGACTATTCAGATGAACCTCTATTAAAGTAATGAAAAGTGTGATGGAGATAGAAATGGTAACAGGGTGGAGCGAAGCGGATTAAGTCTTAACCCGAATAAATTAATAAAACATTTTTTCATTTTCAATCCATCCGACAAAGATCATTACTGAATATTATTAATATTTCTTGATTTGGCCATAGACTCTGAAGGTGTGAATAGTAGTTGGTGAGTCAACACACTAATGCACCACTCTAAAGAAGGAAAAGGGTGAAAAGGAAAAGTGAATTTCAACAATATTACAAATTGTGCAGTTTGAATAATTTGATTATAATAGTCATCAAATTTCATATCTAATTATTATGATTTATAAACATGGAATAGGGTTTATATTTCAATTATATCCATAACAGTAACATTCAATATTCATAATTAGAGTGGTACTTTTTTAGCTTTTATTTAAATTCATGTAAAATTAATAGAGATCCGCATTCCGTCCTGCATAACCTTCAACTTGCACCCGCCACAAATAACTTAAAATCCGTCTGCCCCGTTCTGCATCCGCTTCATCCCATTGTCATCCCTAATTGGACAGAGTGAAAGTACACAAAAATAATATACTAGATTCATTATTCAACTATTTTAAATTTGAAATAATGAATACATGATACATACCTGTTAGCTTTGATTTGAGGCAATTTATTTCTATCATACTGTATTACTTGAAAAAATCGATACAAAGACTTTTATGGTAGAAAAAAAAGTATTGCAAAGACTTTCAAGAAGTTGAATGACATATTGGTGGTTAGAGGCCTTAAGAATAAACAAGCACAATGTTATATGCAAATACAAAATTATGCAGTTTTGAGAAAATTAACAAAGATATATGAACATAATTGTAAAAACACGAGGCTAATCCACAAAATTTACATAACTAATAAAGTAAAAAAATAGAAAATATTTAACGCTAGCATGATCAAATTTCGATTTAGAAGTCTAAAGTTGAAAAATTGCAGATTTGACTTTCCAAACCAGGCACTTTACTTGGATTCATATCCCAAATGTTTGAAATTAAACTTTACCTACTTTCAAAATTAAAACATGCGAAAGTAACGTTTGACATTTTCAATTCAAAACTTAACTTTATCTCAAAATGAATAAAGTTTAAATTTCATCCTTATACTTCTTTTTACCTTTGTTAATTTCTAAGCATAAAAACAAAAGAAGTTATATCATTTTATTAAAAAACATAAATAAGCTTAATCGATTGATTTTTTTAGAACACCGTTTATCGTAAAAAAACACACTAGAAACTTCCCATCACATCTTATGCATTGGTTCAAATGTAATCAATCTACATAGAAAAATATAGAAAGTGGAAGCAATGTATGAAGTTTTCTCTATTGGGTTAAAATTTAAACACTCAGATAAAAGTTGAATAGATTTTAAATGACATCATTAAAACTGGCTATCTAGTGCAAATCGTACATGAGAAAGTCCCGAAAACGGAGGCCCATTTCATTTTCAGCCCAAATCCCAGCTTTTCTTGTGCAAAGGGAAAACTGCACAAACAAAACTCCGATCAGTGTTGTATCTCTGCTATTTTTTCTCCGATCGAAGATCAACTATTCCGATTTCCGACAATGAATGTAAGTTTTTTGTGTTATCCCGTGTTAAATCGAAGAATTTTGTGGTAATTGTTTGTAATTTGTGTGTGTAAATGATGATGTTTGCAGGTGATGGATTCAGCTCCGGCTAAAAGTAGCTTAATGAGTCCCGAATCTGATATTCAGAGAACACAGTATGTACTATCTTTCACTCTTTGCGTGTTATGAGATTTTACAGATCTGATTTGCAGTGTGTTTTGATGTTTTTACGAAATAGGGTTTTTGTTCTTATTTTATAAAAAAATAGAAGCAGCACAGAATGTTAGTAGCTCAATTGGTTGGTTCGCTACCTGAACTTTCACCTAGTTGGTGAGGTTGGATTTTCCACATTGTAATCTCCTCCCCAATTTCCCCAAAGAAAAAAAAAGGTATTTTTTGGGTGTTTTTCTTAGTTCTTCTGAGCCAAGGGTCTATAGGAAACCTCTCTGCCTCCCAAGGCAGTGGTAAGGTCTAAGAACACACTACCCTTCCCAGTCTCAACTTTTGGGATTACATTGGGTATGTTGTTGTTGAGTGTTTTTCTTGGTGCTATTAGCTAGGCTTAAGTTATTTCTTTGTTGATATGTATGTTTAAGAATTTTTTTACTGCAAGAGTTACCAGCAAAAGTAATGCCTTTCAGGCGGAGTTTTTTGAACAATCCTTTGTGTGGTGGGGATGCCTTTAGGCCCATTTGGTTGTTTTATAAACATTTACAGAGGCGGGGGGGAGGGGGTTAGAGTAGAAGGTACGAGTTTTGCATAACCCAATAGCTTTTGTCCAAAGTTTCCAGACCTTGGATTTGTCTTAAAAAAATCTGTTTAATATGTAGACATTATTAATTTAGGATTCAGTAACACAAAAGGGTTACAATCTAGATTTCATAAGCATCTAATCCTAGATGCACCTATGTATATAAAGGGGCTGGTGAAGAGCATTGGATATGGAGGAAAATGTTCTAGGTAGAAATATGTTTTCACTAGAAAAGAAGTTTCTTTTAGTGAAAAAATATGTTTTGGATTGTTTGACGGTGTTTGGTTAGGTGTGAAAGTATGTGACATATGGTAGTAATACAAGATGGAAGAATATATGTGTATGCGGATATTTTCTAGTGATACTCTTAAGTATTTAAGATTGACAACAATGTTTAAGCATTAGTTGAGCCAAATGATAATAGTAAGAGTTTGGATACTTATAAAGGAAAATGACTTATGCTCATAAGTAACATCTATTTCCCTTTTAGCTGAAAATAGTTTATTTCAGAAAAACAAAATCAACATTTTTCTGGAACATTTCTGCTATGCCAAACGATTGATTTTTGATCTTTACCGGAGTTCTCAGTCTTTGTGGCTTACGGTATTATGGACCTGTAATTTTGTTTTCTGAGTAGAAGGAATGAGGTGCGGGGTTAAGTTGAGATCGCATCTTGTGTGTCTCTTGATGGATTTTGCTTCCTAGGATACATCCGGGCCAGAAAGGAATTTGCAAATACATCTGGGATAGAAATAAATTTGCTAATATATCTGGTCCAGAAAGGAATTTGCAAACTGTATTTATCTGTTTCAGCTGCTTATGCTCTTACTGGTGGGATTTCACTGGGATGTGTTGTAGCTGCTTATGCTTTTAAGTTGTTGGACTTAATCTTCATATACGCCAAAAATTGAAAACAAAAGCATTAAAGAGGATGAGCTAGGTATTAAAATCCTTTAGTGAGGAGGGCTGAGGGTTTATCGGAAGCAACCTCTCTACCCCACAAAGGTCTGCTAACATCCTATCCTCTCCAGATACACTGGGTATGTTGTTATTATTGTTGTAGTGAGAAGGAGAGTCGTATAACAGATTAAAATTATTGAATGAGAGAGTAGTATCTGCCAGTTGGAAGGGATGTGCAGCTCTTTGTATATACCATATCCTTTGCATGCATGGGAGATGTAGTTAGGTGTAAGAGTACCAGTTATGTCATGCAACAAATTTTAACCTTATGGATATATGCTCACTCGCGCATTGAGATTGTATTTATGTAGTGTTCCTTTATAACTCCTTACTTACTGTGCTCTAGATGTTTGCAATTTTAACTTGTATTGTTCTCAATAGGTTTCCATATGTGACTGGGACATCAGTTGTTGGCATCAAGTACAAGGATGGTATTCTCTTGTCAGCTGACATGGGAGGTTAGCTTCTATATCATAGATTTGGTCCCAATCAGTGCTCCTCTTTTTTCAAAAAAGTATATTACATGGTTTCATCACTAGGGAAAAGGGATAGAGAATTGAAAGATCTCCTAAAGAAATTCTCTTTTCACATTTTAATATTATCTGATGTTAAATACACCCTCCGATACATGCTAGAGATAATGTAGTATGTGTTGTCATCTTCTGTTTTTTCCGTTTACAGGTTCCTATGGTTCAACGATACGTTACAAGAGTGTGGAGCGATTAAAGCCAGTGGGAAAGCACTCCCTTCTTGGTGCAAGTGGTGAAATAAGTGATTTTCAGGAGATAATGAAGTACCTTGATGAGCTTATGTACGTCTGCCTTCTGAGGACTACTCCCTGTTATTCTTGTTTATTGTTATTGTTTATATAAGTTTTGATGGGCAACAGTTCAGCCTATCTACGTCTGTTGGAAATTACTTTAGTGACTTCTAGTATTCAATGCTTCATAAATGCAGCTTGTATGACAACATGTGGGATGATGGGAACTCCTTGGGTCCCAAAGAAGTGCATAACTACCTAACACGTGTGATGTATAATCGTCGCAACAAGTTCAACCCACTTTGGAATTCACTTGTTCTTGGTGGAGTGAAAAATGGACAGAAGTATCTTGGAACAGTAAAACACAATACATTGTCTTGCTTAATTTTAGACACTTTGTCTCAATTGCATCCCTATTGATAATGCTTGTGTTTTTTTTATTCCTTAGGTTAGTATGATTGGTGTGCATTACGAGGACAACCATGTGGCTACTGGGTTCGGTAATCACCTTGCGAGGCCCATTCTCCGTGATGAATGGCATGAAAACTTGAGTTATGAAGAGGGCGTTAAGTTATTGGAGAAATGTATGCGTGTGCTTTTGTATCGAGACAGATCTGCAGTCAACAAGCTTCAGGTACAGTCCTTCTGGGGTTTGGGTAGAAAGTCAGTGCTTAATAACAAATCAGAATGACTCCTCTAACTTGCCAAGATGTGTTGCCTGAACTTCTTTCATCAAACTTGTAGTTTATGAGTTTCCTGGTACTTGTAGTTTTAATTGTGGGTCTAAAGCTAATGTTACCTTTATCAAAAAAAAATTGTGGGTCTAAAGCTCTGAATTTTTCATCTGTTGTCATCCCACAAGTACCAAGACTGTAGTCAGATTCTGTATTTTCATAATCTATCATTGTTTTCCTTTTCTAGAATAAAAAATAAAAATCGACCACTATTTATTTCTAAAATTTCTGGCACTAATCATCCTTTTCAATTTTTAAAAGCAAGGAGGTACTTCTCTACTAGATATGAACAATACGACAGGTTTAGTGTGCTCTAGTGGAAGCAGATGAGCTCATACTTTGATCTTCAAAGTCCATAGCATTTTCTTCCTAGATTTGCTCCATGTAGATATCTATTGTGGTTGACTGAAGGTTGGTTTCTTGTTTTTACACTTTAGCTTGAAATAGGGAAAAAATAACGGTAAGGTTGTTGGCTGGGAAAGTTTAAACAGAAACTTGCTGCAGACTTTGCATTTGGAGGTGAACGGGATGATTGGATGTATAGATTGCCTTTCTGATACAGAATTCATCATCAAGCTCATTTTAGATAATAGAATTGTGAGATTTGTCTGTTCTTTCTTTGTGATTTTATTCTGATGTTTCTCGGACTTGCAGATTGCAAAAATCACAGAAGAGGGAGTAACAATTTCTCAGCCATACTCTTTGAAGACTTTCTGGAACTTCTCTGCTTTCCAGAATCCAACTGTTGGTGCTGAGGGTTCATGGTAATAACTGGCTGCTGCATCGACTAGGTTTCATGAAGGAACTACACAATGTGTTGCAGATTTTAGAACTCGCTATGTCTTCATGGAAACGATGTTTGATAGAACCTGTGTAATTTGAATTGTCTATGGTCTTTCTAGGCTTTTTCCTAATGTAAACTATAAAGACATGTCACCTGATGTTTCACTTTTCCTTCACTATGTGAGATTGTTATCTTCCAAAGTTATTTGGCATGCCATGGCTTTATCTCAGTTATGGAACACTGTCGTTTCTCCTGGTTGATATATTTTCTAAGTTCATGACAGAAGTACACGCCCCGGGTTTACCTACTTTTAAGTTGTGTTGCTTGGACTCTTGAAAATTTTGTCACACTCGGTGTTTGATCCTCTGAAATGCCCTATTTTTGGAGGACCAACACAGTCCGAGACATCTTTTTGAAGAGTTTGTGTTATGTTATTAACACTTATCCAGAGATATTTTTGAAGAGTCTGAGCAATATAGAGCTTCTAGGAGATGCTTCATATTACAATTGTAATTATTGAGCATCATTTGCGATCTCATTGTTGTGATTTTAAGCTTCTAGACAAGCTACATATAGGGCACCTAAGACCATGCTTGTGCAAATTCTCTTCAAAAGGTTGTTTTATGTCAAAAGTATACTAGTAGAAGATTTTTTGCACTACTGTATTATTCATTATAGAAATCTTTCTTATGTTTTCTTAAATGCAATGGTAACATGAAATTGTACTTCGAGCTAGGAATGAACATGAAGAGATCAACTATACTTCTTTATCTTTTGAGTTGTTCTATTAGATCGGTTGTTCATGATCTTTGGTCTTTATGTGGATCCGATAACAAAAATGAGATTACTTCTTATGAACTCGTTGAGAATGATTTTGATGTTGTTCATGAGAATATTCAAAAAGTATGTTATTGCCAAATTTGCAAGTATTAAGAATGAAACGAGTTCATCCATGCAAATTGTTTGTTAGTGAGGAAATGATAATCAACATACTGAATCGTTTGCTTTTAAAATCAGTATCAAAGTTTAAATGCATATCGAAGAATTGGCGCTGAAATTTACAGGTGTGGTCTCCAGTGGCCGGAACCCTATCTAATCGGTTTCTTTTGCGTAGAGAAACGTTCGCAAAGTTGTTTCTTCTATTCATCGAAGGAATCACCGCTTCTAATCGGTTCTAGTTTGGATGAATCAGTCAAGTTTATGGGCGAGAGAGTGTATATTGTTGCTTCTTCCAATGGTTTTCTACTCTGCAATAAGCTTAGAAGTAGGCAGAGGGTTTATTATGTTTATAACCCTGCCACAAGGCAGCGTGTGGATCTCCCTAAAACTCGAATTCGTATCCATATGTTGGATTTACTTGTAAGGTAGATGAGGATGACTCTGTCTCGTTTACTATAGTTTGTTATGCAACACGTTCCAGTACAGTTTAACAATTGAAAGTTTCTCTTCAGAGGCTAATGTGTGGACTGCTAATAAACAAATTGTGGATGTACCTTTGCAATTGTACCCTTCCAGGGATAAGATTTCCTCATCCTCGGCTGGTGCAGTCGATGGAGTATTCTTTTGGCTTGATAATAATGGACAACGGATGACTGTTTTTGATAGTGTAGAAAAGAGTTTTTTGGCTTTGGAATTACCTGAATGGAGGGACAACGATCTATCCCAATAGTTGTTGTCTTGGTTTTTCAGGTGGGGAACTCTGTTTTGCTTATAATTGTTTGACCACCATCACTTGTTGGCGACTCAGCCATTTTCCTAGTCGAGATAATGCAGTATGGGTTTGGAAGTATGTTGTAGATGTTGCTACTGTATTTCAGAAATGTTCAGAGGATTTTGGACTTGGAGAGGAGGCAGTAATCTTGGTATGGAGGTTCGGAACATGGTTTTTCATCCTGCTCTTCCGCACATCTTGTATTTGCAAATAAGAGGAAAAGTTATTTCTTGTGATGTGTTCACGCGTACTGCAGAACTTGTATATGATTTTGGAGAAGTTTGGCGAAAGACCCAAGAATACAAATTGTTTTCCTACGAGTGGCCTCAATGGCCGCGACTCCTGTAGACTATCAACAGGTATTACATATTTGTACTTCTTCTAATACTAGCATTTACTTATTTACTTTGAACTTAGATATACATATAACTTTTTGTGAACTTCTTTTTAGACTTATAGTAGGGAGGGAATGACCCTTGTTGTACAACAGCAGTTTCACTGATATCGAGCCTATTTCTCTTACATTGAAATGTTTTATATGTTTACCATGTTCATTTCAATAGTTTTGTCCCTATAGGACTAGTTTCTATTACGAAGAGATGTACAAGTTCGATATTACTTTGAGATGTGAAAGCAAATGCCTTGTGATATTACCTTTACCACATTCATATTTTTTGATTCTTTTGTTTGCACATTTCTCCTTTCCCCTTCCGTGAAAATGGATGAAAGAAGTTCCACTGATATCCAAAAGCCTTTTCCTCGTACATTGAATGTCTTACATGTTTAGCACACATTCCCTTCAACATCCTTTAGGGTAGGTGAACAACAACAATGTCCTGAAAGCTAATGCCTTGTGGGAGGAGGCAGCCTTTATTTCTGCATTTCTGTAGTTAAATGAGTTCAAAAGTTCACAAGGCTTCAGTGAAATCCTTACCAATACCCTAATATTCTGAAACAGTTGAGACGAGAAACTGGAAGACCAAGTGAAGATTTAGGAAAGATAAGTTTGGATGGTGAAGTACCAGTGGTAGATCAAGACACTCTAATATATGTAGAGGATATTGGAGAGGCTAAGCACATATATATAGTGATTTTGTCATGATAAGTCAAGCTTACAACCAATACAACTAATATCCCCTTGACCCTTATAGTAGGGAGGGAATGACCCTTGTTGTACAAAAGAATTTCCGTTAATATCGAGCCACTTTATGAAAGTGGCTTATTTTTATCTCTGTTGGTTGAGTTGGCTTAAATAGCTGGTGTTCTATGGTTTGAGCTTATTGTGGAAATCTCTGATTGTAGCTGGTTTCAGATATTGCTTTTAAACTTGATTGGATGTCGTCTTTAGCATCGCTTCTTCAAGGGTCAGTCGTTGCTGCTGCTGAGTACACATGTTCTTTTGTACTCACCCTTGTTTTCTACACCTTTGTTGTGCAGGTTCTGAGTCCAGTACTAGCGGTAGGTGATCCTAGCTTTGAGTTGGCAATTTATCGAAGTTCCTGGTTGTAGTTGCTTGGCTGTTCCACAGCTTTTGGACGTCTCTATCTTGTTTATTTCCTGTCATTATCCTTCGGACAGTTGTATTAATTTCGTATTCTTACTCATGTCACTGGATTTTTTCGGGTTGTATTTGTTTTCTTTTGAATTTCTGTGTTGATTTATGGAAGTATGACTTTTAAGACTTTACTTCCGCTACTTATCTTCTTTTATTCTGTGTTTGCTTACCTATCGCTGATAGGCTATCGATGGGTTAGGACAGGTGCCAGCATGACCTTGTTTATTTGGGTCGTGACAGTTTTGTTCATGCTGATTATGATTTCTCATACAATACAACTGTGCGACTGACACAAATCACTGGATTTGATCGAGTTCATACATAGGAGGATGGTTTTCATCCAAAATATTTAGTGTTTCCTGTGCAGGAGGATGATATATTATTCACTCGAAACAAATCATGTTTCCAGCATGTCGAGTTTTGAAATGTGAACTTCGAATCTCTTCAATCAGCTCAAATCTTCCACTAAACAACTCAAATTTTATATATGAGCTCTTCTCTAGATGCAGCAGCATGGATGGAAGTAAAATCATGGATTTTAACAGTTCCTCCTTGTTTTTGCATTATCTGTTTTAAGCAGACGAACTGTCTGTTTGTTCACGCCATTTTGGTAATGCCTAAGTATTAGGACAAAGTTTTTCTTCTGTTCATGCTGATTTTGATTTCTCAAACAGTATATCTGTGTGGCTGGCGCGATAGAATCATGTTCCCTTTAACGACATTTCATAGTTATGCTGATCAAATCAATGCAAAATGTTTGTTTGTGAGGAAATCATAACCAACATACTGAATCGTTTGCCTTTAAAATCGCTAGCAAAGTTTAGAAGTATATCAAAGAACTGGCGCTGAAATTTACTGTTGTGGTCACCAGTAGCATGAACCCTATCTAATTGGTTTCTTTTGCGTAGGGAAACATTTGCAAAGTCGTTTCTTTTCATGAAAGAGTCAATTGGTACTAGTTTGGATGAATCGGTCAATTTTATAAGTGAGAGAATGTACCTTGTTGCTTCTTCCAATGGAATAAGCAACAACATATACTCCCTCACCGATAAAATTTGTCCAAACTAGTATCGATTAACAATAATGAGTCCTTGGACGAGAAGAAGAAACGACTTTCCAAACATTTCTCTATGCAAAAGAAACCGATTAGGTAGGGTTCAGGTTACGACAATGGTAGATTTCAACAATGTACTTCTGCCAATTCTTTGAAATGCATTTCTAACCTTGCTAGCGATTTCAAAGGCAGACGATTCAGTATATTGTTTATGATTTCCTAAAAAATAAACAATTTTCATTGACGACGTTTCATTCTAATGTTACTTGCAAGTTGCAACTACTATTCCAACAAATGAAAATAGTTGCAACTTTGAAGATGAGGATTAGGGCATCTCCAACCCAAACACCAAATTTGGTCTCACCACTATTTTAGTGTAAATCAACAAAAAGGAATATTTCTCTCTCTCTTTATTATTATATACTAATCATAATCATAAGACAACAATGAACTGGAAAATTTGGATAATCCTAACATCCAATCAACTTTGGAGCTACAGTAAACACCACCAATGTCCATGTCCCATATTACCAATAGCAGTAACAGCCTTGCCGCGGGGATTTTATTACTATTTTCATCACTAGTCCTTTAGAGACAAACAACTGAAAAACATGTAAGAGGAAGAGACAATGTCATGATAAGGCCGGATATCATCGCAACTTCTTTTGTACAACAAGGTTCATGCCCTTCCTACTATAAGTCTAAAAAAGAAGTAATCTATATTTAAAAGCATTTTGTATTAATGTAATGCATGAACTGTATAATATATCAATGGACATATGTGTTAAAATAACTTAAATCTGCATTGGTTATTAGCTTTTAAATTTTTCTCCCCAAATTCCACTCCTCTCCTCCAAAAACTGAACCGATCGATAAATTGAATCGAAAAAAAATAATACTATTAATTTATTATTATTGGTTATTGGGTTAACGAGTTTTTAATAATTTTTTTTTTTTAAAAAAAATATCGGGTTATCAGTTCGGTTTTGATTTTTTAATATTGGGTTATTGATCGATAAGCCATTAAGAATTTAAGATGGTAGTAATTTACTATTTACCCTTATATAAATATTAAATATTAATCTCAGTACCTTACTCGTTACTGTCTTTGCCCTTTAGCCTTGCATTCACACTTCACGTTATACAAAATGTTTAAACCTAAAATACGAACCCTACTTCATTAAATTTCTCTTTGTGTTGTACTTGTATAGTTCTTTTCATGTTAGTTATTATTGTTTCTATTTTATGAGATTTTTGTAAATCACATTATTGTCTTGTCGCGTCAAATTATTGGAGAAGTCATATATTTATTTATAAGTATTTTCTTATTAGTTAAATTGAAACATGAATCGTTAAAGACCAAAATCGATAAAAATATCTTATTAGTTTAATTATTGATTTAGCCTATTAAAAATTCAAAAACCGATAAATCAAATTCGATAATTCACGAACTGATCGATGTACATTCCTACGGCTCCATACTAAAAACGTCAATCATGAAGAGACATCACAATTACCCTCCACATACTCAAAAAAAAAAGAAAAAAGAGAGTAGAATATGATAAAATTTGTACTTGGATTCTTGTGGTCTAGGGGAAAATTAAAAGATCTGAAAGAAATTGTTTTTGTGACAACAAGGCATGGCGTGGAAATGGAATCTTTATATAATAAAGTTCAATTATTTTGGGAAATAAAAGCCTACATTCATCATGGCTTGGACCCCATGGAATGTAATTCAATATATCATATGCTTTAAGTACCATCACCCCAAATGTTCTTTGAGGTGAGGGAGTAATTTGTCTGGTCTTATCGTGTATTTATCTAATTATTTTGGTCATGAAATCACCATTGTTAGAATATGCATAACGGAAGCATTATTCAGAATCACAAACATACATAATAGCATAATAATGTAAACTGAATAAATTGTGAAATTCTAACCTTTTGTAGCTTTTACACAACTCGTTCAGGGACTGGGACTCCAAGATTGCAGCCTTCTACTAATTCCTGACTAACTATCTCAATCAAATCTTCTGTGGGCAAGAAAATTTTCAGAAAAAAAGATGATCTTTCCTTGAGAACCACCACCCCTATTTATACTTTTCAGCAGAAGGGAAAGGTTTGAAAGATGAAATGTTTCTTGTCATAATTAACAGTCATTAAATACCTTTTAAGTGTATTTAGACACCGTTAAGTGTATCCAACAACCATGATCAATAGTCATCAACAATCATTAAATATCATTAAGTGTATTTTGACACCGTTAAGGTATCCAACAACCATGATCAATAGTTATCAACAACCACTAAATACCATTAAGTGTATTTTGACAGTCATTAAACACCATCAATATCCATTAATAACCAATAACAACAATATTTGTTTCTTTCATCTTTTAAGGAAACAAAGAAACCCAGTATTTTCCTCTTTATTCTTTTAAGGAAATAAAAAGTTTTTTCTCTTTTAAACTAATAAAAGTCAAAAACGATTTATTCCTAAACTGGAAAAAATAATACTAATAGTCCTTTTCTTTTTTGAACTCGATCAATTAATCAGGCATAGTAGGAACCTCGAATTTATTAGCAGAGGCTTCCAATTATAATATTTGATTCGTAAAAGCATGAATTAACCATATCATAATAAATCACAGATTGTACCACTAAAAATCTGTAACTGCACTCCTCTATTTAATTTTAAATTTTTTTCATTACAACTTATTTAACTCCCCATGTTAGAATTACCGACACCAATCAATTAAATCAAACTTCTGAAAAATTTAATCCATTGATTAATTTAATCATTTATCTTTATGCTTAAATAATTCACGTGACGAATATACATATATTATAATCCACCTACAGGGTTTTCACGTGACTACTTATAAGCAACCATAAAGGGGTGTCTTCTTTCTCATATTCGAGATATGGTTCTATCAACTAATTATTATTTCACGAATGTAATTTGTTATTATCCAATCCATAAGGAATATTTTGACTCATCGTAGAGTCTCACCTTTTAGTATAAGCTCATAATAACTACATCAAGATTAAGAGTATAAGCTCATGTAATGGACTAAAGATATTTTTTAATGAAATTCAGAACCTAAATACATATCTCAATGTGGTCCGTTCAATACATGCAAACTGTACTAAGACAAGAAGTTGAAATTTTACCATTCCCATAATTAAGATTGAATTATATTTAATCTTGTGTTACAATCATCAAGATGTTTGTCCAACTTCATCTTTGATTGTGAACATTTAATTTATAACTTATAAGAACCGATAATTTTAATCTTCCACGTATGAGTTAAACAACTTCATACCCAAAAATCGTCTACTATATAAGTAATGGACACACATATAAACACAATGATCTATTCAAACAAAGACTTTATTATAATACTTAACATAAAATGTAAAGTCTTTATAAAGGATTAAAATCAACACTATAACTCAACCATATGGTTAATAGTATATCCCAACAACCATCACCCCACTAAAAAACAAATATACACACACATCATAGTAGAATTAGAAGTTCATAGAATATATTATTGTTTGCTTCTCAAGATTTAACGTACTTAAATCTTGATTACTATATCAAGATATATTTTTTCACTATATTAATATGGGAAGAATTATAATTTAATAGATATTTTATATAATTTTTAATTATCTGAATTTTAGTTGTAAGATATTAAGTTAATACAATTTAATTTTGCTCCAAAAATTAGTAAAATTAATTATTAAAACGTGACTAATATTTTGAGATGGATTGTGGAATATGTAAATGTATTCTAGAAATTAGTAGTAGAGAAACAAATAAATGTAACATGTTTATAAGAATAAAGGCATGTGGTTGAGCTACGAAAAGGAAAAAAAATCTTAATTATGAGCACTTTCTCTTTTCATAAGCCTTATTGCTTACGTATAAATTGGTTAAACTACAAAATAAATATTAAACATCGTAAAAAAAATAATTAAAAAGAATGTTAAATATGTACTCAATTATTTTATTAAGAGTAATTTAGTTTTCTAGAGGAGACTGAATTTTGTAAGGGCCAAGGGGTATCCTCAGGCTAAAAACTCCATATAATACTAATTATTAACTTATGATCATTATAAGAATCTACAAATTTTAAATTTTAAATCTAGCTCAGATTTTAAAATTCACACCTACAATAGCATAACGAATGCAACGATATAAATATAAAAAATGAATCATTAAATTTAAATCTTAATTCATTCTGTAAAAAGTGGAAATTGTATTGGAGTCTGTTTAAATCGTATTGATCATTTTTTAACTAGATTTTACCTGCAGAATAGATTGGGAATCATCGCGGAGCTCAGGATCCACAACGCGAGTTCAATCCACAAAGACGCTTCTACAGGATTGTCTTCATTCTCAAAAATTCAAACTTGAAAAATTTCGTTAAAGTGAAGGGATCTTAATCATCCGACCACAATACGTACCTAACTCATATAAACTATTCCCCTTCTGTGCCCACTACTTTTAAGTAAAGAAAATGAAAGGCCCTTTATATCTGCTTTTAGTGCTTTACCTTCCTCTCTGTCTTTTCTCTTCTTTTAATTTTTCGTTCCTTCTCTATTAAAAGAATCCAAATCTAAGAAAAAATATTCTATCTTCTCTTTCAAGAAAAAAAAAATGTCATCATCCAATTTAAATCATCAAGCAAACAATGGACTCCCAATTTGTCTTGCAGGGATCACACGTCCTCTTCCTCTCTCCAAAGAGTAATTTTTCTCGTCTTACTGAGTCGGATTTAAGATTTAAATTTTATGGGTTCTAAATCGTAGGATAGCGATATCAAATGCTAGTAACTGCGTTGTTAAATGTACTTTTTTGTGAATATTTAGTGTAGTTTTTTTGGTTAAATGTATAGGTTTTGTGAATATTTAGTTGTTTGTCTATATATATTTCTGGCTCCTATAGTAAAATGTTATAATAAAAAACGTATAATATAACATGAAATAAAAATTAATTTCAAATACTTGAAATATAATGAAATGTTAAGAGAGATCTAATTGTATTTTTTTATATGTCTAGACTCTAGATAGTTTATTTGAATCAAAATCTATCATTTTAGTTGAAGAGACAAATCAGAATTTAAACTGAGTTCGATATTTAACTTATTGAGCTTTTGGAATTACGACTTTATAGTCTATTTGATTCGCGTATGGTTATAAGATTATTTTCTTCTGTTCAAATTGTAGGATGATGGATCACATTGGAAGAAGGGAGGCCATGAAAAAGCTAAGAGTTCAAATGGGAGGAAAATGGAAAACAGATCAAGTGAGAAGCCATGAAAGAAACTTTAGAGTGAAAATAAATGAAACTGATTCAGATCTTATTGTTGCTCTTCTTGGTCATCTTTGTTTGTCTTGTACAGCAAAGGCTGCTTGATTCTAACTTAGATAAAAACGTATTTAATTTGGTTTTCTTTTAGTTTTTGTTTATCTACTTTTGGGTACTTTGTGATATATTTGGCTTAGATTTGTGTAAGAACCTCCTAATGATGCATTCGATCAAATTTGGATTTGAGCATTACAATTTTCATATTTGTGGGCAACGCTACCAAAAAGATGGAGGGATCTCAACCATTCCACCACAACTCAGGTTGGTAAGAGTTTTGCAATTACTCATCTCATCATCCATATAGCAGTTATTTTAGCTCAAAAAAATTGTCCCAAAATAACGGTTACTTTAGAAAATACAAGATTAAAAGTTAGCAATCGTTTTCAGTTATACCCTTAACATTAAAGTAGTTCTTTATATTGCTCAATTCTCCAAAAAGAAAAACACGATAGAATTATAACTTGTATTCATTATTTTCTTGATGGATGTGAAAAGAATTAAAACGACAATTAAAATGGCACCAGAAGAGTGGTATTTTGATAGTCTTAGAATAGCTAAAGCTTGTTGGGATAGATATAGAACACAAGACAAACAAAATGTGGATAAAATTGATACACGCTTTCTGTATAAAGAACCAAACAGTTTGAACATGTAAAAACCCCACCAAGAAACAATTTCTCAAATTTTCATGTAAATTGAAGCATAGTGGCTAAGAAATTGAATTGTCAAAGTATATTGAACTAGGGAGATAGGATCTGGAATTATAAATTAATATTTTGTTAGTCCCATAAACAAGAGGAACATTTAAGAAATTCAATTGAAGACAATTCTAACTTAAAGACTTCACACTTTTAACAAGTATGTCTACATTTTGGAACTGTAATTAGTCTTGACGGTTGATCTACTCAATAACCTCAGCACACTAACAAAACTACAGGTATATATTTAAGATCAAAGGCTAACCCATGAAGCAACACGACAATTGTTTTACATAGGGAAAGACTGGAATCGAAGTTTTACACATATGAAACGGGCAGAAGGTATGGGACAGGCAGTTTCCTTATCATCTTCTTCGTTCGAAAAATGCAAAAACAATCAGAGCCTCAAATGTTTCAAGAAAAAAAACTATAAATAAGGACTGGCGACACTAAGACTAAATGCAAGGTTTAAAACATACGAAGGTAACTTACAGAAATGGCAAATCTCAAATGACAGAGAAAGCACTCCTAAATCAATATGAAGAATCAGACTGGTTAGATTCTACAGAAAAAAACAATGACGAAGTTATAACTAGGAGCAATGATCACAACAGAACAATAAAGGAAATGCAGGAGAAAAGATATCTTAAAAGCATAACACATTAAAACCGTCTCAGCAGCTCATCTCAGAATTTGCTATAAAAACCAGACAGCAGAAACGCATCCAAAGGAGCTATTGTCACTGCCCATCAAGCAACTTGGATCAACCCAAATTGCTCAATAGCTCCACTATCCTCAAAAGAGGCTAGAGAACACCATGACAAAAGCTTCTGGAGCCGTGTCTATGATTGGTAAAATGTTCAAAACAAAATTTAAAATAGCTAATGCAATTAAACAAAACTAGTCCATAAATGCAGAATCTCATCAAAATCACATCACTTCTTCTTTTGGGCAGCCTTGGTGACTTTGGCACCAGTAGGGTCTTTCTTGTCGACGTTCTTGACGACTCCAACAGCAACAGTTTGACGCATGTCCCTCACAGCAAATCGTCCCAATGGTGGGTACTCAGCGAAGGTCTCAACAACCATGGGCTTGGTGGGAATCATCTTAACCATACCGGCATCACCATTCTTCAAAAACTTGGGCTCCTTCTCAAGTTCCTTGCCAGAACGTCTGTCAATCTTGGTCAAGATCTCAGCGAACTTGACAGCAATGTGGGAGGTGTGGCAGTCGAGCACTGGGGCATATCCATTTCCAATCTGACCAGGGTGGTTCATGATGATAACTTGGGCAGTGAAGCTGGCAGCGCCCTTTGCTGGGTCATCTTTGGAGTTAGAGGCAACGAAACCTCTCTTAAGATCCTTAACTGCAACGTTCTTGACGTTGAAACCAACGTTGTCACCAGGAAGTGCCTCCAGAAGAGCCTCGTGGTGCATCTCAACAGATTTAACCTCAGTGGTCAGACCAGTTGGACCAAAAGTAACAACCATACCAGGCTTAATGACACCAGTTTCAACACGACCGACGGGCACAGTTCCAATACCACCAATCTTGTAGACATCCTGAAGTGGAAGACGTAGGGGCTTGTCTGAGGGCCTCTTGGGCTCATTAATCTGGTCAAGAGCATCAAGTAGGGTTGGGCCCTTGTACCAGTCAAGGTTGGTTGATCGCTCAATCATGTTGTCTCCTTCAAAACCAGAGATGGGGACAAAGGGGATTTTGTCAGGGTTGTATCCTACCTTCTTGAGGTAGGAAGAAACTTCCTTCACGATTTCATCGTACCTAGCCTTGGAGTACTTGGGGGTGGTAGCATCCATCTGCAGAAGGCATACAACAGAATTAGCAAAACTAGAAACATCACTTTTCAATTAAGATAACAAATTAAAAATAAAACAGACCTTATTACAGCAGCAAATCATTTGCTTGACACCAAGGGTGAAAGCAAGCAATGCATGCTCACGGGTCTGTCCATCCTTGGAAATACCAGCTTCAAAACCACCAGTTGTGGAGTCAATGATGAGGACAGCACAGTCGGCCTGAGAGGTACCAGTAATCATGTTCTTGATGAAATCCCTGTGTCCGGGGGCATCAATCACAGTGCAGTAGTACTTTGTGGTCTCAAACTTCCACAAGGCAATATCAATAGTAATACCACGTTCACGCTCAGCCTTAAGCTTGTCAAGCACCCACGCATACTTGAAGGACCTCTTGTTCATCTCAGCTGCTTCTTTCTCAAACCTCTCGATGACACGCTTGTCAATACCACCAAGCTTGTAGATCAAGTGACCAGTAGTGGTCGACTTTCCAGAGTCGACATGTCCAATGACAACAATGCTGATATGAATCTTCTCTTTACCCATGATGCCTAAATAACTGAACAAAGCACCACAGTCATGATATAAAACACATGGATTATTCACTTTCAATGTCAGATTAAGATTAACAGGCATACTATTCAATGCAAACTAAAGAAATTGACGATTTTGTTACTCTAATTGCATACTCGATGAAGATTCTCTAATACCTTGTCATTATTAATTAATAGATCCACAATTCAACCGCTACTGACCTACTTAATAAAGTACAACTTTTTTCAAAAAAATCAACAAATCTGAAATAGACTGGCATAGATAAATCAAAATTCAACAAGTATAAATCATCAAACTCATACTACAAACAAAACAAGGTTTCTACTATAAAATAAGATTAAAAAAAGTAATAGATTGAATCCACGCTCATCTATACAATACAAGATACAAATCATGGAGATTCAATCTCAGAATGAAAGCAACATAACTAATAAAGCCAATAAAGAGTAGAATTGAACTGAGAAACTCATACATATTCAGATCATACATCATCAACAAAAATAAACAAATCTCAGAGAAACCAACTCATTTGCCTCAACTTAAAACTAAAAATTCCATAAATATATTCAAATCACATATCTTCCAACATAGGATAGACAAATCTCAGAGAAACACTGACGATTATGTTATAACTTAAACTGAAAATCCCATGAATATACAAATCAACATATCTTCAACATAACACAGACAAATCTCAGAGAAACACAGACGATTTAGCCATAACTCAAACAGAAAATCACATGAATATTCAGATCACATATAATCAAAATGATGAACAAATCTAAGAGAAATACATACTAGTTTTCATATATTACTAACAAAACACAAATCGATTACCAGATTTTCTCATCAATATCATACAAACTGAAACAAAATTCAATCTCATATCATCAACATACGATAAACAAATCTAAGAGAAATACATACTAGTTTTCACATATCACTAACAAAACACAAATCTATTACCAGATTTTCGCATCAATATCATACAATCTGAAACAAAATTCAACAAAATGAAGAGAAATGCAATAGATCTAACCTTTCACAAACGAAAAAATGAGAGAAAGAGCTTCGCTAAAACCCTGGCCGCGTATGGAGAATAACAACGCAAACCACAAGTAGGGTTTCAAGTGAGGTATGAAGGGACTTTTTATAGTGCTGAGAGCATATCAGCTAGGGCTTTCTGTGCGGCACTCTGTGTATGTGTATTTACATAAATGTCCCTATTGTTTGCTTAGAATTTCCACACGTTAGTGTTTGATACGTGGTGTACTATAATAATAGTCCGTTCATATTTGATTTGAGATATTAGTTAAATTTAAGATTATTTTATTCGTATTAAAATGGTGGTGGATGATTACTATATTATATAAAATGTGACATGATAGAAGGTGGTATTTAATAATTTCATGACATATTTTAATTTATAAAATATATTTTTGTGTTATTTTTACTTGTTATAGTTAGATTTGACAAACCTATTAAGAAAATAATATTAATTGATATGACTATTTTATCGGACTATCCTCATCAATTGATCTTTAATATTAAGTCTTAAAAAATTGATTTAAAAATTAAGTTGTTAATGCTAACGGCAAAATATGAAGAATTTTTTTTTCTTGATATATTGAAAGTGATAAGTAACAATGAAAAAACTATTTTTGAAATGATGAACAAGTAAAATTGAACGAAGAATACATTTGTTTATCATATATATCTTGTATATCTAAAAAAAAAAATGTATTAGAAACTGAGTAGATACATGAGTAACCCAATTCAAACATTAGATGGAAATAAAACAAAGTCTTCAATACTTGAAACATATAGAAAATATTATACATATCTTACTGTTATTAAGGGATATAGTGATTTAATTTAAATCATCGGATCAACTTAAAGTAAATTTACAACTAAGTATATTTTTAATCAATAGTGGAGTAGTATAATCTTGAAAATTATCCAAATGGGCGTGCTTAAGTTAATTAATTTCAATACAAGGCTGAAGACAACACTATATAACTTTAAAATTTCTCGAAAGATATTACAATTTGATCTAAATCTTTGACATATATATATATACACACACATTCCAATAGTCAAGCCATAACAAGAAGGATTGGAAGTGTTATGTTTCATAAAAAATATTGACATCTTTAATGAAGTCATATAACGCTGTTAGACAATTAGTTATTAGTGAAATTGTCACAATTAACTAAATTAAGTTAATTTAAATCAAGAGTATTATGTTAGATCCACTTATAAAAGTTATCGATAGATATTTATTAATTGACTTTGAATTAATAAATATTATTTTATTTAACATATTTATACTTTAAAAAATATTAAATCAAAACGATTTTCCTCTTACCAAGAAAAGTTGAACAATCACCTTCACTCTTTTTGGTATTAAGTAAAAAAAGAATTGAATCAAACCGATAAATATATAATTTTTCTATATTTTTTTAAAAAAAATTATGTAAGATTTTCTTCAAAAATATATATATCAACAAATATTTATGATCTGTTATTGGATGTTTAATATAACTATATAATGCATCAACATTTATATATTTTAAGTAGTGGTTTATTTATTATTAAAGTGTTATTGAAATGTGTCAGCAAAATAAGCAAAACAAAAGTGAACTTTGTTTTTGTCCAAAACTCAGGCAGTTTGAAGTAAGAAAAAACCATCTCCAAATTATTCAAAATTAGATACAAATACAATCAATTACACATGCCATTGGTGTTTATTCCTATTCAAATTGTAAAATTGGGGTTAACTAGTTTTAAATTTTATTTTTAAAACTAATGTTCGGGGGTCAGCTTGCTAACATGTCCTTAAGTCCACGTGTACGTGCCACCAACAAATACGGTCTAATTTTGTCTATTGAAGCTTAGAAAGATAGCAATAAATTAGTTGTTTTTGACTCGTGATTCTCAACTCAGTTCATTGACTATTAGGCCGCACTTTCGGATAGCCTGGGCAGTTATGATTGGTTGTTGTGGTGTTTTGGAGTTTCATTGGGGATATTTTTTAGGGCATTGACTCTGCCCTAGGCTTATGGTGACAAAGTTGATTCAAATAGCAAGAGCAACATTGTTAAATGAAGTTGGACTTGTAGATTTGTAGGTAATACAGTTAAGTATGGAGCAAATTGAGCATTTAGTAGCAGAGCCAGAATTTTCACTAAGGGGTTTAAAATTGAAAAAAAGTAAACACGTGAAGAAGCTACACAAAAAGTAAGTTTAACCATGTATAAACAATGTATGTTTCTGTCGAAGGGGACCCCCTTGGACCTATCTGGCTCCGCCCCTGAAGATCAATATTGTTAAATGAAGTTGGAACTGTAGGTAATATTGTTAACTGTTGAAGAAATTGAGCTTTTATTAGTTTGAGTAGGATCTGCACATTCAACTTTAATGTCAAATGCTATATCTGATTGATAGATTCTTAAGGAAAGTGAACGGGCAGAGGCGGAGCAAGTATTAGGATTTTGGGGGTTCTATATTTCCTTCCCCTTCCTTACCATAGAGTTGTCAATCATTTTTTTTAGGGGTTCACAAGTTACTAGCTCCGCCCCTGCGTGACAACTATATGTAGTGTCCGAGGCTGAAATTGTTTGTAAGGCTGATAGCAAGCTAGAGAGGAACAGATTGTTTTCTTTCAAGAAGTAAAATAAGTAGTTTATACATGACTGTTTTTGTCTTTCTATACCATACATTGTTCTTCCTGTTTGATGGTTAACTGATTTAGTTCTTTTATTACCTGTATGTTTCATACAAGTATTGAAAATGCAAAATGTTTCATATAGTTCAAGGGCTAGATTCTTGAGGTGCTATATTGATTGTTGTGTAGTGCGTGGTCGGAGGCTCAAAGTGAAGTACCAAAGTGGCCTCATTTCTTTCTTTTTCCCTGTGGTCACAAATATTTGGGATACTCTATGAACAACCTCGTTGATAATCCTCCTTATCGATTGATATGTGGTGGACTGTTTGGCCTGAAAGACCCCCGGATTCCTTTCAATCCAAATGTTGTAGACACTTGGTTCCTAGCCATTCCAATGTTTTGTTCAACACCTGAGCAGTGATATTTACACTGGAAGAAGCGGTTGGATACACTTTCCTGTTGACTGTCACACAAGGTGCATTGCTGGTTATCAACAAACCCCATTGAAACAATCTGTCTTCGTCCTCAAGAGTAATTGGTGTTATATGTGTAAGGAAGCGGGTGAGGGGGTGGATCATTTTCTTCTACATTGCGGGCTAACCATGAGGTTATGATTGCTTTATATTATGATTTTACTTATCAAATAGGTCACACTAAGATTGAGAACACCAAAAGAACACTCTATTTACCAACTGACCAGCTAATGTACAATGACAACCGATCCATAAGCTACTTGATATTTTTTCACTTAGCTGATCTAGATTCTATTCTAGATGCTACTTACTTATGTATGATGTTTGTTTGACAAACTGTCTTCGTCCTCTGTGCAGTAGTTTACATTCTTATCTCTCTTCTTAGGAGAGGCACTTCTGGTTTCTGCTGGCCTTGTTATCTACTTTGGAGACATTTTGCCTGTACTGCTGCTAATGTCAATTCGACATTTTTTTAGTTACTCGTGGACGGACTCATTGGTACTTTACAGCATCTAAGATAGTCTCTGCACCATATGGAATCCAAAGAAATGAGATCAGTATTGTTATTAGGTAAACTGAAAGTTGTTTATCAAGTTTCATTAGATCTACTTGACTATCTTTTTTGAAGGCTCTAATTTTTTCTACTCCTTTGGGAATCGAGGCCATTTGTCCGCGTAGGCAGGGAGCTCTGAAGGATAAACCAGAACAGTACCATAAAAGTAGAAATACAAACTTGAAATGGGAACTGCTTCAAGATGTTGGCATGACGTTATGTGCTTGATTGGTTGTCTGATGCTTTCACATAGTCGATTAATGCTGACATATTGAAGTAGCTATGCTACATTATTTCCCGAGAGTAAATTTTAGTAATTTAACATAGACAGTCTTTGTATAGTCTATGGCGACGTGTTACCCTATGGTTGCTTTCATGACCCTCATTTCTTTGTTGTTGTATCAATTTGTGAATGATAAATGTTGGCGTTGATGATCAGTATCTTGAAGAATTTTGGACATCTTATCGGTAAGTATATGTTAGAAGAGCAGAAATGGACAGACCTGTAATGTATTGGACAGGCAGTTTATATGCTTTCCTTGAATGTTTATCTTTTTTCATGAGCCCTTGTAGAATTGATGGTGATTAGTCTCCAAGGTCATGGCCTAGCGCGGCTGAAGAATTGAAGTAACAACCTTAATCATTTGTCCTAGTAGAGGCAACAGTAGGTAAGTTCTTATATTTTGCCTACATCTCGGTGAGTAGAGTTATCTTGTACATATGCGGTTGAATTAGTTGAGGTGCATTCAAGTTGGCATGGCTCCATGATTGAAAAAAATGATGGTGATTGTTGTCTTCTTATTGGGGTTGTCTAAGTGGAGAAAGGTAGAAGAGCAGGCCAATTATCCACTGTACTTTGAAACTGGGAATAGCAGATTCTCGGTTATCCAACAACAATAACATGACCTCCATCTCAAACAAGTTGTGGTCGACTATATGAATCCTCACTTCTCCATTTGACCTCAAGATATGGATCTTTTTCTTCGAATATGTGCCCTATCTTTAGCTAAGTTTGCATTGATCTCAAGATATTGTAGGTCTTTCGATACAACTTACTTCCATCTAATTGTAGATCTACCTTTTCCCCTTTTAATACCTTCACTCACTATATTATCACACCTACAAACTGCTGCATCTCTGTAGATTAATGCATGATATGACCAAACCAACTCAAGCGACCTTCTCTCATTTTATCCTCAATGCATTCTACTTGCACCTTCACACAAATGTGATCATCTTTACTCTCATCTAATCTTGTATAACTGCACGTCTATCCTTAGCATCCGCATCTCTACAACAGTGCTGGTCTTATGTGATAGATGTGTTATCCGGAAAAGAAAGAGACCCTGATGGAGGTCATTTAGTCTCAAGTCTTAACTAAAATACTGTAGTTTTCTGCTCTTTCAAGCTGAAGTTGTTGATGAATCCCATATAAGTTTGGTCATATTCGAACAATTCAAATCAATATTTTTACAATTTCTAGTGTTGTTTCAGAAATTTTGTTATGCCTTTGTGACAGATATGGAGAATTTCACCCTTAGGACGTCCAGCTTGTGCACCAGTTCATGAATGCTTTTACAGATCATCGCCACTCATATATTCTTATTGTCAGGTGTAATATGACTCCATTTCATGAAATTCATCTTCATATAGACTTTGTTAAGTACCAATTGCTTGTTTTTCATCTTTCAGTCGCTTTTCGCTGTTACTGGGATGTCCAATTCCTATGTGGTTGTCTTCTGGTTTCAATGACCGACAACTAGTGTCTATTCAAGTACAACAACAACATACCCAGTGTAATCTCACAAGTGAAGTCTAGAGAGGATAATGTGTACGCAGACCTTACCCCTGCTTTGGAAGGTAAGAGTGGTTGTTTCCGATACTTAAGTAAGCAAATTAAATGCATTTCATATGCATTAGTCTATTTAAGTACCATGGGTTATTGAGCCTTGGAATTGGAGATACAATGGTAAGATTGAATCAAGTTGATGCTTATTTGAACCATATAAGTTGAAATGCACAACTAGTGATTAACTATCTCCCATTGTCTATTTAAGTACAACAGCAACAACAACATACTCAGTGTTATCACACAAGTGAGGTTTGGGGTCTAGAGAAGGTAGTGTATACACACATCTTACCCCTACCTTGTGCGTTTCGATATTTATGTAAGCAAATTAAATGTTGTACCTCAATACTTCTCCTAGGTGTTCTACTGTTCTGCTTATTGTAGGTGACATTTAGGGTGATGCAACATGCTTAAATTTTGCCCATTTTGTACATTTTCAATTTAGAGATATCAATTAGCTTTAGTTATAAATAATACATGCATATGCAGGTACACACAGTCACAGAGATGCACATATTTCTGCTTCCCTGCCCCCTACATGCATGCACAAAAGTCTATCTTCTTGGATCCACAGTAATAAAAAGTGGACCAATTGGCCAGTACTATACATGTAAACATGTGGAAAATGAAATTATATATGCTTGTACTTCTGTACAATTTGCTTATTTGATTAAACAACAATAACATACCTAGTGTAATTTCATAAGTGGGGTCTGGAGAGGATAGTGTGTATACGATCTTATGAAGGTAGAGAGACTGTTTTCGAAAGACCTCTGGCTCAAGTAAAGCATAATAACAACAAGAACCGAAGGAAATATAGTAGTGAAGAAGTCATGCTATATAAGAATGAAGTGGAAGAGAACAATAGAAATAACAAATAATATGGTAACCGAAGCAAAGAAAACAACAGGTCATAATAAGACCGAAGAATTTAATAGTACTAATAAGGAAACTAATCAATGTTCACTACCTATTAACCTTCTACCCTAATCCTCGATCTACATTCCCCCCCCCCTCCTATTTAAGGTGGTCATGCCTTGATAAACTGCAACTTGCAAATGAGCCATGCCCTGTTTCAAATATTTTTTGCCTTACATAGTCCCAGCTTCTACTATAGTTCGAGGTAGAAAAATAGAGTCGTCACTTAAAATATTCACGCACTCGAAGAGAAAGATATATTTTGTGAAAATAATGTAATAACAAGACAGAATTAAATAATTAGATCAAAAATAACGCAGAGTGAAAAATATGTAGAAAATCTTGTTAGTTATTCATGTCTGTTTGATGAAGAACAATAATAAACGACCATGAATAATGATTTTGACATGAAATTAGTAAAATAATCAAATGTATCTAATTATGGGTATTTGAAAGAATTTATAAGATAAGTTAATCGATAATGGACATGATCTTCTCGATCTATTACAAGGAGGAGATGTTCTTATGACCATTAAATATAATTAAATGAATTGTTGGAGAGCATATGCTCCATAATGGTCCGAATATATACTCGAGATTCAAGATTTTCTTTCATCTATTTATGTTATACTGGGGATTCAGTGACAATCAATTTCAAGACTTATTGGATTGGTTGTTCGCCCATCTATTTCAAGAAAAGTTTTTAGTACTATATTACGTTTGAGTGATGTCTTTCTCAAAATAAATATTAAGATTTCTGATCTTGAATACTTTTTATGCATCACACGCCTTTTGAAATAAGCGTCGTAAAATAGGCAGTTGTTGACTCCCTCTTGATAACTAACTTATGTTACAAAGTGAAAAATAAAACTTGACCTATTTCAAGAAGAGCCTTTGTTCTATATTACGTACGAGTGAGATTTTTCCTAAAATAAATATTGAGATTTCTAACTTTGAATTTATTAGGTGCATTATCCGTCTTTTGGAATAAGCGCTGCGAAATTGGCAGTTATTTGCTTCCTCTTAGTAACTAACCTATGTTACAAAGTGAAAAAATAAAACTTGACGCTTCTATTTCTAGGTCCTAATTCCTGTAAAAGGATTTTATCTACTTGTTTCTCGAGTGAAATTTTTTCTTAATTCTTTCTAGATATACGAGCATGTAAGAGTCTGTCCACCAATTTCTTAGCATCAAGTCAGCTGAATGTTTTTATTTGGGGTTGATTGTTGTCCTCTCTATGCTCAGGAATGACTCAACGATATTTATGACTTATAGCCAATTTTATTAAGAGGACTTAACTTTATTTAATATAATTATTATCTCTTTTTATTTAATTTTTTGAATAATGTATGAACCATCTTATATATTAATTATACGTTTATTATAAGATTCAGATAATTTATTTGAATAATTTCTATCAAATTCATAAAAAGAAAAAGTGAATATAAATTCAATACACTATTGTTTATTACTTCCTTCATATTACTGTTTGAGAGTAAAATAATATTTTCTTGATTTTTTAAATAATAAAAATGTTTAATCAATAGCCATATTGATTTGTTGTACTTGTCATAGAGTGTTTATAAATTATCCTTTTTTGAAAAGCTTAAAAAGTAATTTGTGCCTGAATTTATAATTAACGGAAATATTTTAAATTTTATATTTAAACTCTTTCACATAAATTAGTTAAAGAATATAATTATTTTATAATTTAGAAAAAAAAATATAACATAAAATAATGAGGCCTTAAATTAGGGGGGCCTAAAGCAAAAACTTTAGTGGCTTCCCCAGCCCTGGAGCCAGCCTTGTCGATGCTATTCACGTGTCGAATCTAATAGTCTTTTGCTTCGATATATTTTCACTGATACAATGCTCAATATCATATCTCTAACTTGAAGTTTGGTATATAATTTGAATAAATAATAGAAACGCCTTTGAGAATAAACGTTACAAAATAGGCAGTCATTTGCTCTCTCTTGATAACTTACTTATATTACAAAGTGAAAAAATAAAACTTGACCTTTTTCAAGAAGAACCTTAATACAATATTACGTATGAATGAGGTGTTTTTCAAAATAAATATTGAGATTTCTGATCTTGAATTTTTTTATGTGCATCACCCGCGTTTTAAAATAAGCTCCGCAAAATAAGTAGTTATTTACTTCATGTTGATAACTAACTTATGTTGCAAAGTGAAAAAATAAAATTTGATGTTTCTCTTTCTAGGTCCTAATTCCTTTAAAAGATTTTATCTACGTGTTTCTAGAGTGAAAATCTTTTTTAATTATTTCTAGATATACGAACATGCAAGAGGCTGTCCACCAATTCTTAGCTCCGAGTCAATTGATTATTTTTTACTTGGGGTTGATTGTTATCCTCTTTGTGATCAAGATGGCTCAACGATATTTGTGGCTTATAGCCAATTTTCTTAGGAGGCCTTAACTTTATCTAATATAAATATTTATCTTTATTTTTTTATTTTTTTTAATGATAATGGATGAACCATCTTATATATTAATTATATGGTTATTGTAAGATTCGGGTAATTTGTTTGAATAATCTCTATCAGGTTCATAAAAAGAAAAAGTGAATATAAATTCAATACAATATTGTTCATTACTTTCTTCATATTACTGTTTGGGAGTCAAATAATTTTTTTATTTTTAATAATAAAAGTGTTTAATCATTATCCATATTGATTTGGTGTACTTGTTATTACATTATAATAAAAATAATGTAATAACAAAATAGGAATAAATAATTAGATAAAAAATAACACAGAATGAAAATATGTAGAAAATCTTGTTAGTTATTCATGTCCGTTTGAATAATAATAAATGACGATGAATAATGATTTTGACTTGAAATTAGTAGAATAATCAAATGTACCTAATTATGGGTATTTGAAAGAATTTATAAGACAAGTTATTCAATAATGGATATGATCTTCTCGATCCATTACAAGGAGGAGAAGATCTTATGACCATTAAATATAATTAAATGAATTGTTGAGAGCATATACAACCAATACCAATTTCAAGACTTATTGGATTGGTTGTTTGCCATCTATTTCAAGAAAAGTCTTTAGTACTTTATTATGTTTGAGTGAGGTCTTTTCCGAAATAAATATTGAGATTTTTTATTTTGAATTCTTTTTTGCACCACTCGTCTTTGAAAATAAGCGTTTGCAGAATAGGCATTTGTTGACTCCCTCTTAATAACTAACTTATGTTATAAAGTGAAAAATAAAACTTAACATATTTCAAGAAGAGCCTTGGTACTATATTATGTACGAGCGAGGTTTTTCCCAAAATAAATATTGAGATTTCTGACTTTGAATTTATTAGGTGCATTACCCGCCTTTTAGAGTAAGCGCCGCAAAAATAGGTAATTGTTTGCTCCCTTTTAATAACTGACTTATGTTACAAACTGAATAAATAAAACTTGACGCTTCTACTCCTAGGTTCTAATTCATTTAAAAGGATTTTATCTACTTGTTTCTCGAATGAAAACCTTTTTTAATTCCTTCTAGATATACTATCATGCAAGAATTGGTCCACCAATTTCTTAGCTTAGAGTCAACTGCTTGTTTTTTACTTGTGATTGACTGTTGTCCTCTTTGTGCTCAGGGGTGGCTCAACGATATTTGTGACTTATAGCCAATTTTATAAAGAGGACTTAACTTTATTTAATATAAATATTATCTTTTTATTATTTAATTTTTTTTAATAATGTATGGACCATCTTATATATTAATTATATGTTTATTATAAAATTCGAGTAATTTATTTAAATAATCTCTATCAAATTCATAAAAAGAAAAAGTAAATAGTATAAAATTCTATTGTTTATTACTTCCTTCATATTACTGTTTGGGAGTGAAATAATTTTTTTGATTTTTAAAATAATAAAAGTGTTTAATCATTAGCCATATTGATTTGTTGTACTTGTCATAGAGTGTTTAAATATTACCCTTAGCTTAAATAATTTGTAAATGAATTTATAATTAATGTGAAATAATTTAAATTTTATATTTAAACTCTTTCACATAAATTAGTTAAAGAATATAATTATTTTATATTTTATAAAAAAATATAACATAAAATAATGGGGCTTTAAATTTGGGGGGCCTAAAGCAAAAACTTTAGTGGCTGCCCCAGCCTGGGAGCCGGCCTTGCCTGTGCTATTCATGTGTCGGATCAAATAGTCTTTTGCTTCGATATATTTTCACTAATACAGTACTCATCAATATCATATTTCTAACTTGAAGTTTGGTATATAATTTGAATAAATAATGAAAACGTCTTTGAGAATAAGCGTTGTAGAATAGGCAACTATTTGCTCCCTCTTGATAACTAACTTATATTACAAAGTGTTAAAAAATAAAACTTGACATTTTTCAAGAAGAGCCTTAATACAATATTACGTATGAATAAGGTTTTTCCCAAAATAAATATTGAGATTTCTGACCTTAATTTTTTTTTTATCTGCATCACCCGCCTTTTGGAATAAGCACCGTAAAATAGGCAGTTATTTACATCCTCTTGATATCTAACTTATGCTACAAAATGAAAAAATAAAACTTGACGTTTCTCTTTCAAGGTCCTAATTCTTTTAAAAGGATTTCATCACTTGTTTTTAGAGTGAAATCTTTTTTAATTATTTCTAGATATACGGACATGTAAGAGGCTATCCACCAATTTCGTAGCTCCGATTCAACTGATTATTTCTTACTTGGGGCTGATTGTTATCCTCTGTGATCAGGATGGCTCAAAGATATTTGTGGCTAATAGCCAATTTTCTTAGGAGGCCTTAACTTTATTTAATATAAATACTTACTTTATTTTTTTTTATTTTTTTAATGATAATGGATGAACCATCTTATCTATTAATTATTATATGGTTATTATAAGATTTGGGTAATTTATTTGAATAATTTCTATCAAATTCATAAAAAGAAAAAGTGAATATAAAATTCAATACAATATTGTCTATTACTTTCTGCATATTACTGTTTGGGAGTTAAATAATTTATATATTTTTATTTTTAATAATAAAAGTGTTTAATCATTATCCATATTGATTTGGTGTACTTGTCATGGAGTTTAAAATATTACCCTTTAATGAAAAGCTTAAATAATTTGTGTTTGAATTTATAATTAACGTGAAATATTTTAAATTTTGTATTTAAACTCTTTCACATCAATTAGTTAAAAAAAATATAATTATTCTATAATATATATATAATAATAGGGCCTTAAATTTGGGGGGGCTAAAGCAAAAACTTTAGTGGCTTTCCGGCCTGAAGCCGACCTTGTCTGTGCTATTAACGTGTCGGATCAAAGAGTCTTTTACATCGATATATTTTCACTAATACAATGTTCAATCTTATATTTCTAACTTTAAATTTGGTATATAATTTAAATAAACAATGAAAATCTAGCTGGAAATGAGAAATAAATATTGACTTAAATAACAGACAAATAAACAAACAATATAATTTTTATATTTATTTCTGTTCCTATTATTGGATGATTGAATTATTTGGGACAAAAGTGGACTGGCAACAATGACACAAAATTAATTACATATTTGAAAAGTCAGTTTCTCTGATAATATTATTGCTATATCTACTATTTTATTTTTTCTCCAGTACAATGCTTAGTACACATAACACACTTGGTCCTTATTTTGTTACTAAATCAACTTACAATAAGGGTCATATATAATAACAATTGAATTCAACCGTGGTTTATTTCTAATTCTATCTATACTTGTTTTTCGAATGTGTACATAGATTTGACCATAAAGCAATAAGTTTAGTTGAATCTGCGAACTTATATTTGAATTTGTCATCATTGATATTGTTTATGAGGACCAAAGATCGAGCTATAACTCATTTCTATTGTTTTGCCTAGATTTATATATAATTAAAATACTGACACAAAACAAACAATTATGTATGCATGCATGGTCAAAACCTCTTTACAAGAGTCATCCTCAGGTTCTCTATAATATTTAATTCGCTATAACAATAAAAAAGTATCTAAATAAGTGACGGTATTATATGATTTTTTTACAATATACTTAGTTTGTATCGGTTGTCAATGATTAGTGAGTGAAATGATGTTTCATATTAATTAATATGCTTGAATTTGAGACTTCTAATTCAGAATGAAAGAATTTTAACCATTCCACCACCGCACAATTGTTGATATATATATATATATATTTACGAGACTATTCTCATAAACACTGGGAGTGCTGAAATTAATCACTTCTCAGGACACAGCACTGATGAGAGAATTTATAATTTCTCAAAAATTATTATTAAACAGATTATATCTGTTGAAGATTGGGGATTCTCCACCATGAAAGAAAGGCAGATAAGTCTTAATCAGACTCGTATGAGTGTTACATATTGGGATTATATCCAGGCCTTCTCTAAGGTCCTTTATTATAATAATGATCGCCATAAACATACTTGGTTCATAAAAGTATGTGCTAAAATATTCACTAAGCCAATTTCTAATTGGTTCCTAAATTGGTGGTCATACCACAGACCTACTATCAAGATATTACCAAGTCCATTCTTAGAGTTATACAAAAAATGGACACAAATCTCCCCACACCTTAATGAATCATACCATGCAGACCATGTCTGTTGTCTAGATAAAATAGATCAATATATATATATATATATATATATGTAGGGTCTTTACCTTACCTTTTTCCAAAAAGTTCACAAATTGCTGTCCCACCTCTCCAATTGAATATAATATTACTATTTGAGAATAATACCTAGAGACCGTTTAAATCTTTTTTTAAATTCTTATACAATCGATCGATATTGTGTTTCATGATAAAAGTTATTTCATTTATTTTCAAAAACAATGAAGACTCATTTGTCCTTTTTTGATATATGTAGGGTATTCACCCATGCCCTTTTAAAAAATAATGACAAAAGATGTTCACATTTAGCTACCCCACCTCTTGAGCTAGTAGAATATTATTAGAGAATCTTGATGCTCAAATTTTCGATAAATATATATATATATATATATATATTTAGCGATATTAATAATAAATATGATATTTATAATCAACACTTTATAATAAATACTGCTAAAGATTATAGTGATTTTGAATGTCATAACATTAATTCAATTACCGTTAAATATTTTTACGGCTATACTAAACAAGAACTCCATTAGCACTAAATGTCTTTTTTTGTATAAATGACAATAAGTCTCCTAACAAGTGACAAGAAGAAACAAAGACCACATTTGTCACAAGTAAAAGGGGAAAAGAAGTAGCATAAAATAACGTTAAATATTGCTTTATTTTGAAAAGATATATATATATATATATATATATATATATAAACAAGTCACAAACAATTAGAAAAAGTTCATAAATGATGTTAACAACTCAATTTTCAGGTTAGAAGTATTATTTAAACTTCTATATTCAAAATAGCTGTAAGAGACCCCAACACCAAATTGGAGAAAATGAAAACACTAAAGAGTGCCCTTACATATGTGTCAACCATGTTATTTTGTTACCCACAAAACAGACTATAAAGATTGCTATCCTCATGTAATACTGTGGACCAATTGGAAATTATTTATTTTGTTTTGCTCATTTAGTTCATATAATAAAGCATTAACAATCATAATATACACAATATATTTTATTATGTGAAATTTGGCTAGGGTGGGATCGATGTATGTAAACCTTACTCCTATCTCTGTAAGGGTAGAGGGATGTTTTCGATAAACTCTCCACTCAAGAGAATCGTTTTTCAGAAAATGAAAAAAAATTGTCAGCATGGTGCACTAATTCCTGCTATGCACAGGGTTCGGAAAGGGCCAGAGTCCAGACCACAAGTTTCTATTTCATATCATCTTATCTTGTATTTTTGCAAGAGATTATTTTCACAGGTCGGACTCGTGACCTTTTGATCACATGAGGATAGCTTTACCAGTTACGTCAAGGCTCATCTTTTCATTTTGATAAGAAAATGGTTTGAAGAAAATGGTTTGAAATGAATGCAAGAGTAAAAAGTTATGATGAAAATATATATCAAACAAAAAAAATTAGTGACACTATAAAAAAAATCACTATTTTCTCATTAAAAATGTTCAGTGACTTTTCCTGCAGGTATTATTTTTTTTTGAATTAGTGAGAAAAAAATGTCCAGTAATTATTCTCAATATTTTAGTGAGATTTTGTTTCCCACCATATGTTTTTCTAGTGCTCTGATTCAGTAGGAATAGGACTAAGAAATTATATTTAATTTATAACATTTTATTATTATTAATTCATGATAGGAAAAATCCATATTTTTAATAGTGTGATAGTACTATTTAGTTCACAATAGTATGTATTAGTCGATACTTTTTCATCAAAAAATATCCTAGAAACATAAAGTGATGAGAGAGAGAGCACCTTGAGCATCAATCATTTGACTCATTGATCTTTTGCACTTTTTGGCCACATAAGTTATTGTTTAGTCACTTTAGAATTCTTCTAAAAGTTTTTATTTTCTATATAAATTAGAAGACAACTAGCTAGTAAGTGAACGACTATAAAAATCTTATCGAAAAAGAAGAAAAAAGCGTACACTTGATTCCAAAAGTCTAAGTTGTTGTAGGATCATGTGCTCAAATATATGAGTTATAAATGTGTCCTCGTAGACAAGACTACTCATCGAGAAAAGTCGAATTTTCAATTAAAAGCAAAAAAAGAGAAAATAAAAAATAAGTTTTGTTTGCCGAGAAGCAAAAAAGAAATCAACTACTTCATTCATTTTAATTTTGTATCTTATTTGGCAACATTTTAATTAATTTCAACATTTCAATAATCTGTTTACGATTATAAGATTTCAACGACTAAAAAATTCAGAAGTTCCATAAAAAATAAAAATAAAATTAATATCTATCAAATTAATACACGTAAAACAAAACAAAATAAAAAGTTTCTTTCATCCTAATAATACACGTGGTAGAGTCAGGATATTAGAAAAAGTCAAAAGTATCTTTTTCTTGTTGGGATAAGTCATCAAGAGAGGATATATTTTATTTGATAGTATTATTTAATCAAACTATGAATTATAAAAATTTAATTTGAATCATGTTAATGAAAGAAATATTAAGATAATTGAAAAAAATTTACAAAAATAAATAAATTATATCAAGAGTGTGGATATTATATGCCTACTTCTTTGTTTACCTTATGATCTTAATTTTTATGTGTATTAAGCCAACTATAACTATAATAATGTGCTGAGTCTCATGTTCTTGCTGAAGTAAAATGGCAAAGATATTTTTTTATTTTAAGTACATATTTGTAGAGTTAAATGTCGTTTTCGGATAAAATCGACTTTGATGATACATGTTATGATCAAACATAAAATCTCAATTAAAATTTTAAAAATATATATTTATCACTTTATCATAAGTCTACGATTTTTTCGATCAATAATAAAGATATATGTATCTGGCTCGATTTATCAAGGGGTAAGCAAAGAAAATATCTTTCTTTACAAATATATAGGGATAAGATTTTCATATATAGTCAAGAATCAACATGCTACAAAGAAAGTCACTAAATTAATCATTCATGTGATAACTAAATGTGATAAAATTAAGTTTGTCCCAATGAGGAAATCGATTTTTAATTTCTATTTGACACTTTCAATTAGAATTTTATGAAGTCTTTAATTTTGTATGTGTTTTTAAGCGTCTTTATTTTTAATTCATATTTTAAGTGTCTGAATAGGTAAGTTAATCAGATAAAACATGTCACGTCCTTTAATTATATGTATCAACTTCAATTGAAACGAGAGTTTACATCTTTTTGAGGTGAATATGTATAATTGAAAGAGGTGAAATATTTTCAAGTGATTAACTTATCTACGTAATAAGCACTTAATAATATACCAAGAGGCTTATCATATTTAAGCCAAAAGTATTTAATATAAATATTTTATCATTTATTTAGATGCTTAATAGGTACAATTCATAATTTGAATATATTTTTAATAAACTTTAGTGACAAATTTAAATTATTGATGTATTAACCTAAGATTAAGGTGGAGAAGTTATGGATTTGTAAGCGAAGCAAGGGATCTTAGTTACACTCGATGAGAAACTTTTATAGCCAAAGATCCATTTAATGTGTAGTTTACATGTTCAATTAAATTAAATATTGTTAATATGAAGTGTGTATATATATATATATATATATATAAAAGATGTTAATAATTGAATTTTAAATTTAATGTGTCTATATATTTGATGAATTTCTTAAACAATCAAATCGTGCTAGACTGATTTGGAGAAGAAGAAGACAAGCGGAAAATAATTCAGATTATCTTAAATAATAGTTTATTTTTTTTAGTTCAAATATTTAAAAAATAAAATAAAGATATTTGAACATTCTTATTTATACTATTTATATTAATAGCATAGTAGTCCGGTATTACATTGGACTCCGATTAAATTTGGATTCGTGTCAGAATGTCCCACATTAGGGGGTAAACCACTCCCTAACAAAGACACTCTGTATTCAAGGAGACTTGAACTCGAGACTCTGGTTAAGGATGAAAGAGTATTTATCACTCCACTACAACATTTGTTAACGATTATAGAATATTTAGTCCTCTGTATCTATCATTTTTATTGATTAGTAGAGATTCATTACCTTATCATGATTAATAAGAAAAAAACATAACCCACCCACCACCCACCTTCCTTGCTTTGCTTACTCTATTGAGATTTTTTTATTATTATTAATAAAACCATAAATTTATATTTTTTTAAAAAAACATTACTTAAACATTAATTAAGTGCTGAATTTCGTTGACCCAGTATGTCCCAAAATTTACACAACAACAAAAAACACTATTTGGCCCTATTGAGTTTTGCAGATCCGAACTTCTAACTCCGCCCCTCATGGTCATATATATATATATAACAAAGAATTGTAATTTCTCCATGTTAGTGGGGGCAATTATGGTTCATGAGATGATATAACATGTATTGCTTTTGTGGCGGTAGTTAATTATTTCGTACTGTGTAATATATGTGGTACCAAATAATCTCTTCATCAACAATTCCCCAAATGAATTCATGCTCAATAATTTTTTTAGCACATCTTATATTTTTGTGTACTATTTTTTTTATATATATATTTTTATGTTTGACTTAACATGATGATTTTATTATATCACTTCTATTTTATTAGTATAAGTTATTCAAATGTTAAAAACTAAGTGACATTTAAAAATAAATGTAAAATGATAATTGTTGAATTTTTTAAAACTAAACAAGTTAGAATGAACATATATCTCTAATATAGCTGACAAGTAAAAATGAATAAAGTGAATAAAAAAAATCTATAAATATTTAATTGTGAATTCATTATTTTTAGGTTTCAGGTCATGAAACAAAAATTCAAAATTACGTAAGTTTTCCTTATGTATTAGTTCATAAATTTATCGTAATATGAGTTACTGATTCAGTTCAAATCCAAATATTGTGAGGTATATTTGAAATGACCTAGTGAATGATACTTATTACCTTTTGGACCGTTGTCACAGTTTTCAGAGCTTCGGAATTTCGAAATAGAAATTCAGGATTATCCCAATTTTTCGTATTCGTGAAATTTTTAAAATATGACTGATCAGCTCTATTAAGACCTCATATTTTATGGGTCCATTTGAAACGACCTAGTGATTGACACTCATTGTTTCTCCAAGGCCGACGTTTATTTTTAAAAAGTTTTCAAATCAAAAAGAAAGAATTCAAGATCATCTCAATTTTTGAGTGTATTAGTTATTGATTTTCTTTCGGGATACAACTGACCGATATTATTTGACTCAAAATTTAATGGGTCCATTCGTGACAACCTCTTGAATTGCCTCTACAAAATTGACGCCACATTTTTTGGAGTTTCAGAGTCATGAAATAGGTATTTATGATTATCTCAATTTGTTATGAGTATTAGTCATTAAATTTTTGGAATATAACTGGTCAAATCTGTTTAACCCCAAATTTTGTAGGTTAATCGTGATGACCTAGTGATTAATTCTCATTACCTCTACAGGTGTAATGTCAATTTTAAGAATACTTTCAGTTTCACCAAATAGATATTTCCAAATTATCTAAGTTTTTTGCATGTATTAGTTTATGAATTTTTTGAAATACGATTGAACGACTTTGTTTGACCCTAAATTTGTGTATCCATTCGCGACAATCTAGTTAAGGATACTCATCACCTCTACGGGACCAACGTCACTTCTTTTGGAGCTTCAAAGTCATGAAATAGAAATTCAGAATTTTCTAAGTTTTGTGTATATATTAATCCATAAATTTTCTAAAATTTGATTGACCTACTTCATTCAATCCTAAATTTTATGAGTATATTCGTAATGACCTAGTGATGATACTCATTACTAAATCAGACCGATGTCACTTTTTTTAGATTTTTGAGGTCACAAAACAAGAATTCAAGATTATATCTGTTGTTCGTTTGTAGTAATCCATGAATTTTATGAAATATGACGGATTGACTCTGTTTGACCACAAATTTTATGGGTTGATTCAAAACGATACTCATTGTTTCCCGAATTTTATCGGTCCATTCAGGATTATTGAAGCTTTTCGTGTGTCTTACTTCATCAATTTTTTGAAATATGACTAACCAAGTCCATTTGCCTCTAATTTTTTTGGTCAATTCGTGACAATCTATTTTTCACGACCCAGATCGTCGTGATTGGCGCCCACACTAACCCTCCGGTGGGAGAACCATTACTACTAACCAACTAACCCCAAAGCTAGACATTTAAAGATATGGAAGCAGGTTTAAATGTAGAATTTATATAGAGTTCCCATAAACTCCAAAGGTTTAAATAAAACTAACTAAACTAATGCGGAAGAACAACCCCTAGAACCTGAAAGTCATAGTACCAAAATATCTAAAGTGCAATAAGTCTAAGGAAAAGGGGTACAACCCCAACTAACATAAGAAATATCTAAATAGTCTAAGTCCGAAGAAAATGGACTAAACAATAGGAATGACTCCATGGCAGCCTGAAAGAACTGGCTCACCCATGAAATCCGGTCTCGATCACTGATCTCCTAGTTGAGGTCTATCAATAGCCGCCTGAAAATGTCCTGTACTCAACAAAGAATGAGCAAGTGCAGTATCAGTACACAACCACAGTGTACTGGTAGGATCACGCGACTATTCCAGTAAACGAAATATATATAAGCAGTCACAACATAGTAAACACGCATATACCGAACATATACAATATCAGTTATCATTCCTGGAGCAATGTACAATTCCACATTCTCTATACAAGTATATATGACAAGTCAATGGTCCTCTCATGAAACTCATACTCAAATTATTAGTGTGCCGGATCGTGACACCCGATCCAATATGTATGTCGGTGCGTGACATCCGATTCCAGTTAGTGTGTCGGAACGTGACACCCGATCCAATATGTATGTCGGTACGTGACATCCGATCTCAGTTAGTGTGTCGGAACGCGACACCTGATCCATTCAACATGCCACAATCAGAATCACAATGTACATTCTCATAATCATACAATCAAGTGTTGATTCATGGCTTACAATCATTCATTCATACTCATTTACATTAGGTGTGATCAATAGTGCAACATTCGCATAACAACATGCATTACAATGAAGCATATACTTACATACATCACACAAACATGAAATCACACCATCACCTACCTCGAAACCAAGCTTGAATCCTCCTAAGACACTTGAGCCTTCCCTTTTCGGATTCTTTCCGCTTGTTCGTGGTCTATAAACAATCAATTAACGCAAGGATCAATAATTAAGGTCTAATTCATCCGAATTATATCAAACCCAATAACCCAAGACCAAACCCATGATCCCAATATCCAAATTAGGGCTTTTTCCACCATAATTCCCAGATCAAAACCTTCCCCCAATAATAATTACCCAAGAAACTAAGTTCTACGGATCGAAATACGGATTAGGGGAGTAAAATCCTTACCTTTAGTGCTAGAAGAGGTGGAAAATTGTCAAGAACTCGCCTGGGGTCGTCTCCTAACTCTTAAGAACAAAGTTTGTAGAATAATGACATTTTAGGGGTTTATTACTGACTTAAGTCGTGTCTGTCCCGTTGTGGCGGACCCTATCCCGCTACAGCGGCCCCGCCCTGGCGGAATAAATCCCACCCTGGCGGTTTGCACGGAGAGAGAGAGTCGAATTTAGAGTTTCAAACCCCCATTTCACAACACACATTCAACCTATGACATTCAAAAACTACTCGTTCATGCTAAGATCAGTTTCGGAAATTTTACCCCCTTGAATTCGATTTCGTATAGTCGTACGGATTCCTTAACGTCTTAGCTATCTACTCATGTGATCAAAAACATACTTAGATCTCTCATTCATTACCAGATTCCCCTAGACCTCACATGACTCAGATTTCGTCCAAATCTGGACTAGGCTAGGAATTTCCAAGTTACTACTCAAAAGTTTTCTGACCCAAATTCTTTCCTCATTGGCTTTTCCCTAACGACGGAATCAGGTCGTTACAATAAATACCAATTTACCCATGACTCGTCCCCGAGTGCTCAACTAGGAAAGACTAGCTAAAGTAAGGGGTAGAGTAGTATCTGAATCGTCGAATAGGTGGGTATACTTATCTCGCATGTCCTTCTCGGTTTTTCAAGTCGTTTCCTCAATCAGACGATGCTTTCATTGGATTTTGACAGATGCAATATCCTTTGACCTTAACCTGCGAACTTCCCTATCTAGAATGGCTATAGGCTCTTCCTCATAAACTCCAAATATCTGACCTTCCGGTCTGCATACTCTTTATGCCTGTTCTGAGCTGCTAGAACATCTCCCGAATAAATTTCACATTCCCTAATGATTCTCATCAAAAGGTCCCGCCTCAAATGAATCAAACCAACCACTGGGAGACTTACATCCCCTCCCATACAGTGCATCAATGAAGTCATCTCAATACTCAAGTGATAAATATTGTTGTACGTAAACTTAACTAAACAACAAAAGTTATTCTCAATAACCACTAAAGTTGATCGTACACACGTCTGCCACATGTTATCAAGGACCTTGACACAATCATCAGAACTAATCATTTCTCACATAAGCATGATAAAATTCTAAATTAATACTCGCTACAATTAGAGGTGGACCTGAATCAACCAACACATACTCATAATACTCAAACAATCATAGTTCTTATCAACATCTCCTTCTCACAACATAAATTTCCATGAGCTTAAGTTATAAAAATTTGATCTTTAGACATCAGATACTCATCGAGGGATATGTCCAAGATACAAACCCTCCAACAACACTATCGAAATGCTAGATCTAGTAATTGTAGATTACCTCTTAAAAACAGTAGAATTGGACCCAATGATCCCCACACTCAACCACACATAATCGATACATGTCCTTGACGACTAGATGAATATTAAGATTGTCGGACAATCATAAATGCGCATGGTAGCTCTTCTATAAATTCTCATAAGCAAGGTGGTACATGTAAAAGCACTGAAATACTTTAACAACTCCAAGACAACACCACATAAGTCATCTGAAATAACCACGTCTTCCCAAATCATCCAACTCAACCAAGAGAACATCGCAGGATCGGTACACCTGATCTACCACAAGGGATCCACCCACAAAAGTGAAAACACGTGTGAGCATAGCTAGTGCATCATACTCACAATCATGTACAAAATGAAATAGATGGTCACATAAGAATTTATCGAATAACACTAAAGGTTTTCCTCTGAAGAGTCGATACCAGCCATTTCCATTCAGTTGACTCCATATACTATTCACATCATTCCACTGAAGCCCACACTCTCAGTACTAACAACCATCATAAACACTCCGACCATTTACCTTACTCTACACCAACATTTTTTAAATGAAAACCCTTCTTAGGTACTTTAACAATAAACAGTAATAACTTTACGACCCAACCCAGGTGTAAGTCCTTTCAAATGCTCAATACCTGATACAATTGATCATTTCTCACCTTGAAAATTCATACCTTGACAAAATATATCACCATTAATGTAGACATTACAATGAAAAATCTGAATTGTAAATTCAACTGTATGACACAATCCCCTAATCTATCAATGTTAGCTTATACCTTGAAGATTTTTATGAATTCATGGATCTTTGCTTATCATTGATCGCATCTCCATCGATCTTACAATATCTTTCGCTAACAATTCAATTGTACTCATTACTAAACTCAAAAACAAAACAAAGCACTTATCACCACACTCGATCTAGTGCCTGTACACTCCTTTCTCAAGTCTTTTTCAATAGTTTTTAACCAATCTGACGGATCCGTGACACTATTACCATAGCCACAGCAAAACGAATGAAATCACGCTTTTCTAAACCCAATTATCTACCCCTCTGAAGATATTTTTTTAGCCTTCGAAATCAAATAAACTATTCTTGCTCCCGCCTCTCTCTAATGGTTGTACTACATCCCACTATATTTTTCTTCATTACAACTCTTGCTCTTTAAAATTCTATTCGAGTGGTGTCCCACCATCTTTTAAAACTTTCCATACAACCACGTTACTCACCAAACATTAGAAAACCACAACCTTAGATACTCGCAAGTCATAATTACTATACAAAATTTGCTTAACCAACAATCTTATTATATAGTTGCATCCCCTCACATTCCATTACGAACTCTTATTACCATTATGCTCAGTTAGCCCTGGCTATTGCTACGAAGTCAACCTTTTCATCGACATGACACCTCAAACTCAGGTATACCCATCAAATTCAAAGGACTAACCCAATTTTATACGCACTTTCTTACTAAAATCTTCAATTGTCTTCACCCAAGTATACTAAATGGGACTTTCTTTACCCATAAGCTTGTCATTTCGGTATCAATTCACTCTCTTATGGCTTAAGATAAAATTACCAGTCCTCATACTACCATCCTTCTTCTTAATAAACAAGATAGGAGCACCCCACGGGGAAGCACTAGGACGAATGAAACCTTTATCAAGAAGCTCCTGGATTTGAGCTTTAAGCTCTCTCAATTCTGCCAGAGACATGCGATAAGGAGGAATGGAGATGGGGCGAGTGTCAGTTTCCAAGTCAATGCAAAAATCTATATCTCTATCCGGAGGCATACCAGGCAAATCGGTAGGAAAAACTTCTCTAAATTCTGACACCACGGGAATAGACTCAATGGAGGGAGATTCGACCTCAACATCCCGAATATGAGCCAAACACCCCTTCCCCACCACTTTCCTACCCCGCACGAAAGATATGACCTTAGCTGACTTAGGTTTGTACCCCCTTCTCACTCTAACTTTTCCCTACCCGGGATCTCTAGAGTTACCGAATTAGCATTACTATTAAGCACAGCATAATAGGGGGACAACCAAGCCATGCCTAAGATTATATCAAGTCAGTCATATCCAGCATAACCAAATCAGCCCAAGTCTGAAAATCCATAAACACAATAGGACAAACACGATATACCTGGGTAACTATGACTGACTCTTCAACTGGGGTAGAAACATGGATGGGGGTATCAAGCACATCACAAACCGCATCAAATCCCAAGACAAACTGAACTGACACGTATGCATAAGTAGAACCCGGATCAAATAACACATTAGTCATCCGGTCACAGATAAGAATAGTACATATGATCACTGCATCAGACACCTCAGCCTCGGTCTTGCCCGGGAAGGCATAAAACTGAGCCTTGTCATCTTGACGGGTAACCTCCTTGCCTGGCTGCACTGCTCCTCTACCTGCATTACCGTTTCACCGGCCTCCTCGGCCTCGCTGATTTCCTCCTCATATGCTCAGGTTCTCTACAATTTTAACACACTTAATAACTTAACCAAGTAAGCATCGCTGCTATTGGAGCAGTCGTATCCTGACCCTCTTTGATATACAATCAATCCATGAAATCGTAGTATAACTTCTAACCTCAATTGGCATAACTTAATTTAATCATTCGCTAAACAACACATACATGTTATGACAACAATACTAAATGCATTTTCCAAAGTAATGGTGTTCATTATCTAGCCGTCTCTTACCAAAACTTCTTGAATGTTGTCACCTATAGGCTAGAATTTGCAAATCTGACCTTAATCCCTTCACAAACGACGACAGCAGCTAACGATCCCCACAAAACTCCTAATTTCAATCACAGAACTAGGTCGGACCCAATTCCTGACTACTTCAATCTTTTGGGGATCTACCATTACCCCTTCTCTTGAAACTACATGCCCCAAAAAGGCAGCCGAAGTCAACCAAAACTCACACTTAGAAAATCCAGCATACAATTTTTGTCTCCCAAGGACACTCAAAACTATACGAAAATGGTCAGCATGTTCTTCCTCACTCTTAGAACGAACTAAAATGCCATCAATAAACATCATAACAAACGAATCTAGAAATGGTTTGAAAACACCATTCATCAAACTCATGAAAGCTGCAGGCGCGTTTGTCAACCCAAACGACATCACTAGAAACTCGTAGTGTCCATAGCGGGTTCTAAATGCTGTTTTTGGTATATCCTCAGGCCTAATCTTTAACTGATGATAGCCAGACCTTGGATCAATCTTAGAGAAAACTGCAACTGGTCAAAAGATCATCTATCCGAGGCAGTGGATACTTGTTCTGAATAGTGACCCTATTCAATTGGCGATAGTCTATGCACATTCTCACTTGCTAGTGATGGTGTTACCACTTCTGTTGCTCTAGTTCGGACTGTAGAGTGAAGGAGGAAAGATACCAATTGGTATCATCCAGATACCAATTGGATTCAAGTAATAGCACGAAAGGAGTAGAAACAAAGAGATTTCCTAAAGTCTTATAGCCTCTCGAAGAAAATTACAGACGTCTCTGTACCGTTTTGCAAGACTCGACTAGACTCTTTTTGGTACAATGAGATCAACGAACCTAGGGCTCTGATACCAACTTTGTCACGATCCAGACCATCGTGATTGGCACCCACACTAACCCTCTGGTGGTAGAACCATTACTACTAACCAACTAACCCCAAAGCTAGACATTTAAAGATACGGAAGCAGGTTTAAATGTAGAATTTATATAGAGTTCCCGTAAACTCCAAAGGTTTAAATAAAACTAACTAAACTAATGCGGAAGAACAACCCCTAGAACTTGAAAGTCATTGTACCAAAACATCTAAAGTGCAACAAGTCTAAGGAAAAGGGGTACAACCCCAATTAACATAAGAAATATCTAAATAGTCTAAGTCTGAAGAAAATGGACTAAACAATAGGAAGGACTCCATGGCAGCCTGAATGAACTGGCTCACTCTTGAAATCCGGTCTCGATCACTGATCTCCTAGCTGAGGTCTATCAATAGCCACCCGAAGATTTCCTGTACTCAACAAAGAACGAGCAAGTGCAGTATCAGTACACAACCACAGTGTACTGGTAGGATCACGTGGCTATTCCAGTAAGCGAAACATATATAAGCAGTCACAACATAGTAAACACGCATATACCGAACATATACAATATCAGTTATCATTCCAAGAGCAATGTACAATTCTACATTCTCTATACAAGTATATATGACAAGTCAATGGTCCTCTCATGGAACCTAATTCAATGGTCCTCTCATGGAACCCATACCCAAACTGTTAGTGTGCCGAATCGTGACACTCGATCCAATATGTATGTCGGTACGTGACATCCGATCCCAGTTAGTGTGTCGAAACGTGACACCGGATCCAATATGTATGTCGGTACGTGACATCCGATCCCAGTTAGTGTGTCAGAATGTGACATCCGATCCAATATATATGTCGGTACGTGACATCTGATCCCAGTTAGTGTGTCAGAACGTGACACCCGATCCAATATGTATGTCGGTACGTGACATTCGATCCCAGTTAGTGTGTCGGAACGCGACACCCGATTCATTCAACATGTCACAATCACAATCACAATGTACATTCTCATAATCATACAATCAAGTGTTGATTCATGGCTTACAATCATTCATTCATACTCATTTACATTAGGTGTGATCAATAGTGCAACATTCGCATAAGAACATGCATTACAATGAAGCAAATACTAACATACATCACACAAACATGAAATCACACCATCACCTACCTCGAAACCAAGCTTGAATCCTCCTAAGACACTTGAGCCTTCTATTTCCAGATTATTTCAGCTTGTTCGTGGTCTATAAACAATCAATTAATGCAAGGATCAATAATTAAGGTCTAATTCACCCGGATTATATCTAACCCAAGACCAAACCCATGATCCCAATATCCAAATTAGGGCTTTTTCCATCATAATTTCCAGATCAAAACCTTCCACCAACAATAATTACCCAAGAAACTAAGTTCTACGGATCGAAATACGGATTATGAGAGTAAAATCCTTACCTTTAGTGCTAGAAGAGGTGGAAAAATGTCAAGAACTCGCATGGGGTCGTCTCCTAACTCTTAAGAACGAAGTTTGTAGAATAATGACGTTTTTGGGGTTTATTTCTGACTTAAGTCGCGTCTGTCTCGCTGTGGTGGTCCCTATCCCGCTACAGCGGCCCCGCCCTGACGGAATAAATCCCGCCCTGGCGACTTGCACGGAGACAGAGAGTCAAATTTAGAGTTTCAAACCCCCATTTCACAACACATCTTCAACCCATGACATTCAAAAACTACTCGTTCACGCTAAGATCAGTTTCGGGAGTTCTACTCGCCCGAATTCGATTCCGTAAAGTCGTACGGGTTCCTTAACGTCTTAGCTATCTACTCATGTGATAAAAAACATAATTAGATCTCCCATTCATTACCAGATTTCCCCTAGACCTCACATGACTCAGATTTCGTCCAAATCTGGACTAGGCTAGAAATTTCCAAGTTACTACTCCAAAATTTTCTGACCAAATTCTTTCCCCATTGGCTTTTTCCTAACGACGGAATCAGGTCGTTACACTATTAAACGATACTCATAATTTCTACAGAATCAACATCGCTTTATGAATTGGGTCACGAAATAAGAATTCATGATTATCTCCATTTTTGTGTGTGTATTACTTCATAACTTTTTTGGAGTATAACTGATCGACTTCATTTGAACATTAATTTTGTGGATTCAATAATGACGACCTAATTAACAATACTCATTGTCTCTATAGGATCGACACCACTTTTTAAAAAAAAATTGGGGTTATAAAATAGAAATTCAGAATTTTCTAAGCTTTTCAGATACATTAGTGTATAATTTTTTTTGGAATATGACTGAACTACTTTGTTCAACCCTAAATTTTGTGGATCCATTCAAAAACCTTGGTAAAAGATATTTTTATTGTTTCGCAAGGATCTTGTAAGCTACAATATTTTAATTTGTATTAAGTTCTTAGGACAAGATATAAGTTTCATTTATTTCCATTGATCACAAGCTTGTAATAAAGTCGTATTAACTTATTGTCACGATTCAATTTATTTATGTTTATTTATAATATAAGTAGATTTGAGTATGAAGGACTGAAAGTGTTCGCCTTTTAATATTTTACTTCATGTTCAAAATAAATATTCACATTTTATTATTTTCAAACGATGTTTGTTTATTTTATGCGTATATTATACTTTCTTAATAATTGTTATCATACACATATAAATAAAGAAAAATCTATCAACTCCGCTATTTCAAATCAATCAATTTATTCAACCTATCTATTAAACCAATAATTATGCAAGTTGATGCTCTTGATATGAAAGTGAAAGTGGATGATAGCTTGTTAAAGTAAATCTCCGCCAAGTGTCATTGATGATGAAGTAATATTTAATAAAATGAACCAATTAAGTAACAAAAAAAGATTTCGTAGTGAAGTGGAAAAAGACTTAAATAAGGAAAATTAGAAAATAATAATAATAATAGATTGGAAGTATATGTGTGTATATATATATATATATGTAGGGCCTACATATAGTTTCAAATTTGTATCGTGATCACTGGTTTAAAAGGGACGTTTCATAAGTGAAATGAAAATTCATTCACATCGTCACATGCTTTGGTCTCCCAATATTTACACCAAAAGTCCGTCCAACTATGTACACTTTTTTGACCTTATCTCTCAACTATGCCTTCTTTTTGAACGTGGTGTTTAGGTCAGCATACATGTATCTAAACTAAATTAACGGAAAAATGTGATATATATCTTGTTATATTAATATAGATATCAAATGATTAAGTTTATCATGACTTGGATGGATGGAAATATATCACTTGTTATTTTTTCTTCTGTTGGAATTTAAACTTAAAATCTCATAATTCTGGTCATTTAGTCCACTTCATTAATCAATAGGTTGTTGAGTGCGTGCAAACAAATTAAGTATCACATGGAAAGTGTAAAGAGTTCTTCGATATGTGTTATCTAAATCGAGAATCTTTCGAAAACAGTCTCTCTACCTTGCTAGATGAGATAGTTAGGGGGTAAGGTACACTCTAGCTACCCTCCTAGACTCCACTTGTGGAATTTTACTGAATATGTTATTGTTGTTGCTGATAAGTCATAAAGAAAAAAAATACTTATAAAATGTTGAATAATCTAAGTGGCGTAAGGCCTAAAGGGAAAATCGTACGTACTTGACCTAAAAGCGAACAATATTAATCATGTTAAGAATATATTTGGACAGATATAACTAGCCCAACAAAAGCCACACCTTAGATGTTATCTCTTAACTATGACTTCTCACTCAAACACTATATAAGCTAGGTATAACATACCTAAAAAAAGCACACCAAAGTTAGAAAACCCTACTTAAAAAAGACCAAGAAAACAAAAAAACCCTAGTGTCAAAAAAACAATTTTATTGTTTTATCACACAATGGCAAAATTAGCTAAAATAACCAATGGGAAGAAAAAGATGAACAAGATAGTGAATTTGAAAATTGTGGTGGAGAAATTACAAAGGAGCCTTTCAATGGTTAGGAGATTGGCAGTCGAATTCGATAGTCAGCATCATCATACCCAATCAGATCAAAATGACTCCTCGAATAACGTGCCTGAGGACGTTAAAGAAGGTCATTTTGCTGTTATTGCTGTTGATGAGGATGAATTGAAGAGATTTGTTGTGCCATTGAAATGTTTAACACATCCTTCATTCTTAAAACTATTGGAACAAGCTGCTGAGGAGTATGGCTTTGATCATGATGGTGCACTTACAGTACCATGCAGGCCAAGTGAATTTGAGAGAATTTTGAGACATGAACAATCAAGTATGTTGAAAAGTTGTTAAACATAATGGAGCAAAAAAAAACTAAGCAATTTTAGTTTAATTTGCTTCCCATCTTATCCCTAAATTATATATTATGAAGCATGAGTCATGTTGTAGCACTTGGTAAGAATTCCTGATTAAGGCGTATTACGGTTTTTCACTTGAGAAATGGACGGAAGTGATTGCAGTTCAGAATTGACCTGGGACGAAGTTCTAATGAAACAAATCACTCAATTTCTTATTTTTGACCGTTAGATGAGGATTAGGATAGAAGGATAATTGATCATCTCATAGGATGGTAGATTCTATTTCTTGATTATCCCACCAAGTTACAACTTTGGTTAATTAATGATATATAATTACTTTTTTTCTTCACCATGGTTGAGTTGTTACATGCATTACATGTACATTTAAAAATATATATATATGTTGCTATACTATTTGAGTATATAATGAAGATTTACTTTATTTTACTGAGTGATTTACTTCATCCTACTTTTACTTTTTTTAATTTTTAATTTACTCTTGTTTTTGTATAAGTGTGTAGTGGAAAATTGACATTTATAACCAAGAAAAGGAGATAGAGTAAGAACTCTCTTATTTATGTAAATGCATATCTGATTAGGGTCAAGTTTAGGAATGAAGAAACTAATCAATTATAAAAAGAGAAAAGACTAAAATATGTCATTCATTAATAGTCGGTTCTGAATATGCCTCGATCATTACCATTTTAGACCATATGTGTCATTATCCACTAATAGAATCTTACATTATCTAGTGAGAATTAGATTTCGCTACGTGGCATTATTTAAATTCTACATTGCTTACTAACCCTCTTCTCTCTCGTTGCTTTTACAAATAATATATGTGAGCCATTTTGTTAAATTCAATTACATATTTGAGCTTTTTCTCAAATCACCATTGATCACGTCAATAATTAAAACACCATGAATACACTTGCACACTTCTAATGTCACGTGAATAAATGTTTATTAATTAGACATGATGGGGCTTTGTCAGTGGATAGTGACATATATGGTCCAAAATGTAACGGTTAATTAGTGAATATTCTTGATCAATTATTACTTAGTAGCATATGTGAGCCATTTTCTTAAGTTAAATAGCATATTGAGTGCTATTTTAATTTTAAAATATACACAATGCATATGCAATTTTCAATCTCCAACTCTAGAATTTTGTGTCGATTTCAAACTTAAATGTTAAATAGTGTTAAGCTAAACGTGTAGTTATTTGTGCTCTTTCCCAGTGGGGAAATTCCTTATAAGAAGAGATTTCTTAAACGAATAATAGTGCAAATTCGAATTAATTGGATTAATAAGTTTTGGATAGCAGATGATCATTAAATCAAATATATTTAGTTGGATCAATGAATTCTAAATTCCAAGTGGTTAAACAAAAGAGACGTTCACATGGAATATTGCATTTGATGTGAATAATTAAACGACGATGTATATTTTATGTGATATATTTATCTACTTAATGAACACATATAAACATACACAAAAATTACATTTTCAAAATATGAACCATAAGAGTCTAATAAAAATATTTAATAATATTTTAAAATGTTTAATAAAAAAAAAACTACAATTCAAGTGTTTAAATAATATTTACTCTAAATTTAAAATATTATCAATGAATAATGTTGAAGGATGCTAAAGGTACAAACACCGTAATGTTTGGGGATCTCACTTGAATTTTGGCCCCCCTTTTACTTGTGAAGTCTAATTTGATTAGATAGGTCACTTGTCTATCAATTATTATAAAATGACTTGATTTCATCACATGTTGTCTGGTTCCAACTTTCAAGTACTTACTAGTGTGTGAGCCAAATGAGAAAAGAGAGAAGAAAAGGTGGAGATGTATTAAAGTGTTTTATAACGGTAAGGTGCAAATAAGGTGAAATTAGAATTTTAAACTTTTGAGTTCTTGATAAATAATAAACAAAAGTAATTCAGTGATAAATATTTGTATAGATTAAGTAAAAATTTTCATATAAATATAAAATCTGAATTAAAAGTATTGACTCTGTCAATTCTATTAGCAAAATTATGCCTTATGTACACGCACCTTGATTATCTTACTAGATATTTGTTACTTCCCTACTTATGTGCTCGACCAAGTAGTGACAAAGTGGCTTCCCTCTAACACTGGTTCCTCTAGGGTTGATCTGCCCTTACAACATTTCTTTGCTACCTAACTCTGACCATCAAGATTTAGGTGAATGAGAAGGAATCACTTGATATTTTTAATTTTTTTGGAATTTGGACTTATAATATCATGATTCTGCTCCTATTTTATTGGCCATCAACCGCACCCTTGGATCTTCTTTCTTCCTTTTTGTTCAAGAAGTTACATCCAATAACCTTGGAAGTGGACATTCTTAAACTTTTGACCCTTGTCATGTGCAAACATTTAAAGTCAAAAGATAAAATTTATTAAACTTGAAAGTTGACCAATGGATTAAGTAACTTCAAAAGTTCAAGATCAGCCACCTCTCAAGTCTTACGCCTCTGAGGTCTTTCTTGGGCATGCTATGCAGGCCAAGAAGGCCCAAAATGAAATAAATGCACGAAAAGCCCTATATGAAGATAAGAATAAGAAAGCTAAATATATTCCTTGTCAGAATAAGTGGACAAATCATCACTTTCTCCCTCCGTGAATCGGATGATAGTTGGAATCGATTGCTCTCTCGGATTTCCTCATTTGGAGAAGAATCTCGGTTCCTTCTTCCGTAACCGAAAGAAGGCCGTATGGAAAATATGATCAGAAATTCATAATAGAATTTGATCACAACGACCGAATTGATTATCTTAGTGCATATCCTATATTACCAAGTAGAAAAATAATCACAAACCTCACCTAGCACCAAAAGAGATAAACTAGAAACAACATATATTAAATTTAATCGAAACTCCATCAGTTGTAACAATACCGTACATCACACAATTCAAGTCTACAATCTAACTACAAAATAATTAAGGAGTTGAGGTTCCAAGTGTTGTGAACTAGATAATGGCGCAACAACCTGCTAATTCTACTTACCCACCTTCATGTTGAAAATAAAATAGAAACATATATACTGGAGAGACAAAGATGATTAAAAAATCCATAATAGCTTTCAGAATTCCAAAATCCGAAGTACATCATAGCAATGATATAGAATAGAAATAACATAAGGAATAAGCTGTAATGTATGCTCTCCAAAACCTAGGGTAATGTGTAATTAGAGTAAAATGGACGACAAAAATAGTGGACTAAGCCCGAACAATAACCAGAGTTCAAACAGTCAGTGACCATAGTTCGATCACTTACTCTCTCTAGCACCAGGCGTGGTCTTAGCTAACGTTACTTAGGTCTTACTGGTGATCAAGAAGCCTTCACTTTCTCTCCTCAGCGACCATGATGGGGCCTGCTGATGTTTTTCACCATTACGCCTTGGCACTGAACCACCAAGAGGAAATAGTGATACCATCACACTTTCTAATATAACACATAGATCTTACTTTAATCACCCAATCCAGCCCTTTTCTTCAAGTGTTTCTTGAAGTCCATGATGCCACCCTCCCATCGTGTCACAGCCTGATTTTCACATACCCATATTTCATGGGCCACCTGGTTTATGAGCCTAAAGTCGTGACTCACTAGAACCATCCCACCATCCCATGCGTTCAAGGCCTCTGCAAGTGAGTCAATGGTCTCAATATCAAGATGGTTGGTTGGCTCATCCAACAGCAGCATGTGGGGTTGCCTAAAAGCCAACCATGCAAAAATCACCCGACTACGTTGACCATCTGACAAGTTCTTCATAGCCATTACTTGAGCTTTACCTGTGAGTCCAAACCTCCCAATTGCTGCCCTCATCTTCTCCTCCTCATTCCCAGGGTACTCTCTCATCATGTACAAAAGAGCTGACACCTCCATGTCTAGCTTCTCAGCCAAGTGCTGGTGGTACTGTGCAATTTTTAGGTGATTATGCCGCTTAACCATGCCATCAGTGGGAAATATATCCCCTATCATCAGCTTAAGCAGTGTGCTCTTTCCAGCTCCATTAGGCCCCACAAGTGCTATCCTGGAGTCGAGATCTACACCAAAATCAAGGTTCTTGTAGATGAGGTTATCAGGTGTGTAGCCAAAAGCAACTTCTGAAAACTGTAGAACTGGAGGAGGAAGTTTGCCGACATCAGTAAACCGGAAAACCAGGACGCTGTCCCTCCCCACCTTCTCAGTAAGCCCACCACGCTCCATCTTAGCCAATGTCTTCTCTTTACTCTGTGCTTGACGGGCTAGTTTAGCTGAACCGTGCCCAAAGCGAGCAATGTATTCCTTCATTGCAGAAATCTGCTCCTGCTCCCACTTGTACTGTTTCATCTGGTTCTCTTCCAGCTCTGAACGAGTTTGCACATATTGGTCGTAGTTACCTGTATAGAGTTTTAATTTCTTGTTTTGCATGTGGATGATGTTGGTACACACACCATTGAGAAAATCCTGTGAGTGTGAAATGACGACCAGAATGCGCTCAAAGTTCTTCAAGGATTCTTCTAACCACACACAGGCCTCTAGGTCTGCATTCAAGAAGAATTACACATGTCAACTTTAAAAGACCCATGAATGAAGAGTGTTAAAGAATTCAGGGGATGAACTAATATATTCCATCAGTCCAAAAGTAAAGACTTCCCTTTTCAATTAAGAAGATTTTTTTTTAATAAATTAACATCACAAAAGAAACATAAAAACTGCCAGGAGAGCTGCTGCTGAAATAGAACTGCAACGATGCATAGAGGGGTGTACAGCAAAAGAAACTGAGTACTTAACCCAAAATAGCATGTTATTCAATTCATCATCATCATCCCCCCCCCCCCCAAACACACACACACATGTATCCCGATTATGTGGTCCACACTTGGGACGTTATGTGTGTGACGATGGAGTGGTGAAAGGATAGTTCAGATTGGTTGTGATGCTATGCGTAAAATCTAGGCGTCAAACTAAAACAGACGATGGTGTAGCAACTCAAGACCGTCATGACCACTTTGGATGCCCTATATATGCAATTTAGGACACCACATAACTGATAACTCAACGTGTAAGACTACACATCATCCATATAAATCTAGCACGAGAAAACCCTTATAATTTCTGAAAGATCTATTCTACTAGAACTAGAAAATGAAAAGAGAAGATTACCAAGATGGTTTGTTGGCTCATCAAGCAACAAAATTGTTGGATTCATAAAGAGGGCACGGGCAAGAGCAATCCTCATTCTCCAGCCACCAGAAAAATCACGTGTTTTCTTTGCTTGCATTTTCTTATCAAATCCAAGCCCAAACAAGATTTCAGCAGCACGTTTCTCAGCAGTGGCGGCATCCATAGCTTCTAAACGCTCATAGATCCGTTCAAGTTGCTCTCCACCACCATCGTCCTATAATAGAGATGAAGATAATATGATTATCTGAAGGATAACCAAGACCAAGGAACATTAATTTAATATTAACAGCATCATACCTGTGCAGCCAAAGCTTCAGCTTCTTTCTCTAATTGCAACCTCTCTTCGTCACAATTAATGACTGCTTCGAGAGAGGTCATGTCAGAGGCTTCAATCTCCCGAGAAAGATGAAAAATATCCATGTGGTCTGGGATGGGAAGTTCCCTCAACCCTATAGCGGTAAGAAGAGTAGACTTCCCGCAGCCATTCAATCCCAACAAACCATAACGTCTGCAAAAATATGATGTCAGAACTTGAACATCAATTAAGCCAAGGTACACAGCAATACATGAAAATAACAAGTCTTACCTGCCATAGTTGAGCTCCAGTTCAGAATCAACGATGAGATCATGTCCGTGGAAAGTGACTGATAATGATTCTATCTGTATCACATAGAGCACCAATTCAAAACAATGATATTCTAAATAAAGGTAGAATCCAAAAGTTCTGCATCCTAATATTCAGCTTCTTTTATGACTCAATACTCTTTATAACAAGTAAAGTACTATTATATATATGCACTTCTCTTGACAGCAATATGCACCCACTGTAATAAAACAAGGTTGGAACCTCAGAAATATCACAAATTTTGCAATCACATATAATGCAAAATTTGAGACTACAAGAAGACAAAAGCCATAATAACACTTGTATTCACGCAAGCTGACACAATTCAATATAACAAAAACATAACTAAATGTGTTAGCTAGTCGCGTGTTGTAGTATTAGTTAGTATATGCATAGTATCTTATTCTCCTAAGTTCCACTATTAAATGTTGATACATTTCTTTTCTTTATCTTGTTATTTTGCAAGTCGGTTTTTTCTTTAAACCATGCTTTGATTACATTTATTTAGAGTTGAGAACTTATCGGAAACCATCCTCCGCTAACAGGTATGTTGTAGTCTAGCTAAATTTGTCCAGTTATAGGATGAAATGTGTCCAAATAGAGCAAAATGGATACTGTACATGTATGCCTTTTTCTAAATTTTAGCATTTCGCTTAAGAAAGATACTCGTCCACTCAACTTTTGTGCAGCACCATAAATACGCAACCAGCTACTAAACCAAAAAATTCACATAAACACCATAAAATATCTTAAATCTAATCAATCAAAATGAGTACATATCAAGAAAAAACTATATACAATAACGAATCTAAAATCATTAAAATACGGAGAAAATCAGATCTAAAACACAAAAACTGACCCGAATATCCCTCGATAGCGGATGTGAACACAAAACACCAGTACAAGTTCGATCAGATATCTGTAGATCCCCTACTCCATTCGTCAAATTATCAAACCCGTTACTTTCCACCGCCGATTTAGACGCCGTCGCAGCCGATTTTGACGCTGCCGCACCTTTTCCTCCTCTCCTAGCAGCTGCTGCCGCCTTCTTCTGCGCATCTCTCTTCTTCGCCGCATCCGACACCATCTAACACGAATTACAACTCAAAAAAATCAGAAAAAATTACAAAAAATTCGAAAAAATCGAAACAGAATCAGCAATACAATACCTTTGAAATCGTGAGATCTACGGATTTGGAGAAATTGTTAAAGGTTGTAGAAGAGAGGAACGAGGGTTTTTTGAAAGAGGGGTTGAGAAAATGTTGGAGGTAAAGTATATATAGTATGTGAGGGTGAACGTTGACGGTTCAATGGAGGTGCAAAGATAGATATGGACGGTGATCCTTTGTTCAAGTTTGGCAACAAAAATGAAAATCTAGTGTTGATTTTTTAGTGGACGGTGGGTTTTGGTTTTGGGCTGACCTAATTTTACTTTGTTTTTTTTGGTCCTTGAGCCCATTATGGGCCCATAAGACACTCTTAAACAAATGTAACAATTAGAAACCACAAAATTAGTGTTGATAGAATAGGATATAGGGAAAAGGGTCAAATATATCCTTATACTTTGATTTGATGTTTAATTTTGTTCTTCGTTATGTTATTTTGTTAATTTCACCTTTGTTGTTAAAATGATCGTATCAAACATTCCTTACATATAACGATTTCTCCCTGTCTGACTAAAATTTATCGATTTCAAATGGATCTACGATTAAATTGAGATGCGGCCCCACCTTGATCCACATATTCCAATGTAAGTAATGTTTTGATCCACCGAGAACTTGCATGTCTAGAAGATGGATGTAGCATAAATGAGTATGTTAAGATGGATGTGTGTGCATACGATGAGATAGGATAGGAACGATGATATTTGACACAAGGTGGGAGTGGTTTCATTGGTGTACAAGTAGAGAAAATTGTTGCTCAAATAGTTTAAGCATGTGAAAAGGAGATGCATATATGCTATAAGAAGAAGGAGGTGTAAGAGGTTGGCAATGGCAAGCCTGAAGAGAGGTAGAGGTAGTTCGAAAAAAGTATTGGATAGAATGATTAAACAAGACATGGCACAACTTCAACTTATCGAGGACATGAGCTTAGATAGAAAAATTTAAATATGAAAATTAGGATAAAAAGTTAGTAGATATGTTTGGACTAAAAAAAAAAGGTTAGTAGATATTCAAACAGTGTTTAGTTCCTTACTACTACTAGTTATCATATTGTTTATTGTTCATTTCTTCTTATTTTCAAAATGGTTTATTCACTAGTGTATTTTCTTTTCAAACCCACTTTGATATATTTTACTTTAGTCGAGAATATTTCAAAAACAATATATCCACTTTCATAAAGATATGAATTAGGTCTGCGTACACGCCATTCTTCTCAAAATCCTCTTATAAAATTTCGTTAAATATATCATTATTGTTATAGTAACTCGTCCATTTATTAACTCAATTATTTTTAAATTCAACTCAATCAAGTCATTTGACACTTCTAATTTTAAAATAAGTTCTATTGCTTTAAAATTAGGAAAAACTACAAGATATAGCAAACATCAATATATATTTAAGATAAATAGCTATAGTTTACTTATTTTATATTATATGGATATAATTAATTATTAAATAGCAAAGTTAATTAATTACACATGAATAATCATTTCTTTTCAATTTTATATGTATATTAACAAATATTAAATAGCAATATGTTAAGCATGTTTTACTGTGTTGGTTTCTATGTTTACCCTCTTCAATGTTTTCTCTTTCAATATTCATATATCATTGGTTTAATTTTTTAATTTTTTTCAAAAATCCTTCCGATTCACTATCCGTTTGCATGATTATATGAGTGATTTTTGTGATTCATCTTCATTAAGTATATTCTAATTGCATTTTTTCTTGTTTTTACGAAGATTATATTTGTATACATCTATATGTTTCATCTATTTTCATAGAGTTTCGATTGAAGATTTTTTCCATTACAATGACGGAAATCAGTTGCAGATAATCTCTCTCTGTATGTGTTTGTGTCATTCAATTTCTACAGTTTCAATTAGGATTAACCAAAACGAACTCCAAAACTTTTTACTCTAATGGCAGACCAGAAGAGGCTAACAAGAGGTATACTGTAATGGCAGACCAAACAAAGCACCATATTTTTCTTTGTATTTGTATTCATTTATATTTTGAATCAAAACACTATGTTTGTTCTAAATTTGTATTCATCTGTATTCAAATGTAAATATAAAATGAATTTAAATATTTGTAGATATATATATATATATATATATATATATATATATATATTTATATTTAAATGTATTCATTTGTATTTATATTCAAATGTGTATTTATATTCAAATGTAAGTACTAAATACATAAATGAAAGCAAATTAATAGTTATATAATTGTATTTCTACAAATATAAGTATCAAATACATTATAAATGAAGTCTATTTAACTGTTATATTATTGTATTCATGTGTGTTTGTATTTTAGTGCAAGTATAAAATACAATATAACAGAAGACTAGTCGACTGTTACATAATTGTATTCATATATAGTTGTATTTGTATACTATTTTCATCTACGTGTCCTTTATATGTATAATAATAATATTGAGATATATTTTTTCAACATAAAAGTGTTCTCGTTTTTCATTTTTTCGTACAGAATTTGCGTCTTTGGTTTTAATTTTTTGAATTTTCAAAATAAACAATGTTAGACTGTCGATTTAGACTACATATTCAAATTGCCATATTTTTAGGAGTGATTTTAGTTATTTAACATATCTAAAAATATCTTATTTAGTGGATTATAATATAAATGTATCATTGATTTATTTTTTAAAATACAGCTAAATAGAGACATAAACTGTAGTCATTTTTGATAAATAACATACTTGTAGCTATTAAACTTCAATAACCCTATAACTATAGTCATTTTTGTAAGTTACTCTTAAAATTATAGAAAGATGAGGAGAGTAACATTTGGGGCTGATTAGATTCAAGACAGGCCCAATGGACTTCAAACTCAAAGCCCAAATACTATCAACGGGTTATTTGGACCCGAGTTTTCCGAGAGATATCAGCCCCAATTTGAAATTGCGGTAAATTTGCTTCGGCGCGTTCAGCTCACTCACCGTCGGCCGGCGAACTTCCTCTTCTCCGTTTCTTTCTCCGGCAGATCAAGTGGTAAACTTCCTCCTCTCTCTCTCCTACTATCTACATATTCATGTCACGAGGCAATAGCCTTAATCCCTTTTGTTTTCTCCGATAACAATCTCCGATTTGTAAATTGTATTGCAATACTCATCTCCCTGCATAGAGATAGCTAAACTTCAATTAGTGGTGTTGATGATAAGAGATTGAATTTTGTTTCAGATTGTATGACATTGATGAGAAAATCTGGTAATAGATTTGTGTTTTGTTAGTAATTTGTGAAAACTAGTATGTTTATCGTATGTTGATGATATGAGATTTGAATATTCATGTGATTTTTTGTTTAAGTTATGGCTAAATCGTCTGTGTTTCTCTGAGATTTGTCTGTGTTATGTTGAAGATGTGTTGATTTGTATATTCATGGGATTTTCAGTTTAAGTTATGACATAATCGTCAGTGTTTCTCTGAGATGTGTCCATCTTATGTTGAAGATATGTGATTTGTGAATATATTTATGGAATTTTTAGTTTTAAGTTTAGGCAAATGAGTTTGTTTCTCTGAGATTTGTTTATTTTTGTTGAAGATGTATGATCTGAATTTGTATGAGTTTATCAGTTCAATTTTACTCTTTATTGGCTTTATAAGTTATATTTCTTTGATTCTGAGATCGAATCTTCATGATTTATATTTTCTTAGAAGGAAAAAAATGGTGTTTTACCTGTTTGCTAGAGATGCTAAATGTATGCTCTCGCTAACAGAACTTCCTCCCCAACAGATTGGATTTTTGAAATATGACGTTGCTGAAGAGGTATGTGTTGAGATTGTTCATATCATTGAAGTACATCACTGCAAATGTGGTAGACAGAAACAACGGACGTATAGTAGCAACATCATCTACTGTTGAACATTCAGTGAAACAGTCACTTGAATGCGGTAGAACTTGCAATGCAAAGGCTGCAGCGATTGTAGGAGAAGTGTTGGCAATGCGTCTCAAAGTGGAGGGTCTTGATCAGGGGCAAGGAAACGGGATCCATGTCAATGTAAATAAAGAGGTTGAGAAGAAAGGTTTCAAGAATCGTACAAAAGTTTGGGCTATAGTTAACGGCCTTAAGAGCAATGGAGTGAAACTTAATTTGGATGACAACGAAAATGATACTTCTCGCCCTAACTTCCACTAACATAGTGCGTTGATCCTCTTATCGCACGCCTACAAGGTATGAATAATGAATTGTATCTCATCTCAGTAATTTAGTTGTACTCAATATGTAGTTGGCTCTTAAAATATTATCATGCTATTATGGTTGCGTTGGGATTTTCCTCGTAGCGCAACTTCTTTAAAGAGGCAGTCTAAGAAATGCTCATTATCAATGGCAATATTTGTGATGAATTGGATAGTATAATCTGCATATTTTGCATTCTTAAATCCCTTCGAAGCCAGTATCCTTCGAGCAACTAAAATACCGATCGGTTCTATTCGTCTATCGATCATCAACACTTTTATTTTATGTATGACAAGTTTTTCACTAGATTCCTTTGTTTTGCTCTTCTTCTCAGGTCTCACAACTAGAGTTAAAGAAGGTGGAGTTATAGTTGAGCCTGGTTGCAGAAGCTAGTGACTTGGGGCAACTGAGATGGGATAGAATGAGATCAATATTCAAACAAAGGCGGATCCAGGATTTGAAGTGTAGCGGTTCCACAACGTCCTCAAGTTAATATACAATGATAAGTGAGTTCACAGTCGAATATTTAGAAAAAAAACAGTCGGTTTTTTTTTTAGTACATATATAGGAACTGGACAAAAGCTAATGGTTCACGTGAACACATAGACGACACTCCGTATTCAAAATGGTTTGCTTCTAATGGATTTGAGGCTGCACTTCTCATCTTTCTCTTTTTCTTCATACTATTTAGACCAGTTTTTTCACCATCTATCTAAAGTTCCAGCTTAACAGAGCTCAAACAGACAAGTTGTTGTATATCCAGCTTTAGATTTTGTGTTGTAGATTTGTAATGTTTATTGCAATCAATAAAATTGATGATCAATTCATGCATAGATGGTTATTTATGTGTAATTCATCAAGATCTAATGCATGATTCTGAGCTGATATATATACACTATAGTACATATTGATTCGTGAGAAATTTTGTTAAAATATTTTAAGAAGACATTTCTTTTTATTTTATATGTTATATATAGTTATAATGTAAAAAAAAGAAGAAGTTAAAACATAGTAAGAATTGGACATGTCCTTGCATTTCGTAGTATTTGTAGCCAAAATCCTGACGATCACCATAACTTGCTAATAAAGCAAGTCTTGCTCAATATCAAATGAGAAATCTTAGTGATCCGCCAGAATTTTTCTTCAAATTCGTTAGGATTTGAGGCTAAATTTTTTGCCATCGCCATAATTTGTTGTCGAGGCAAGTCTTGTCTAATGATTAATGTTGAACCCTTTTTTTAAAAAAATGTCAAAAATTAAATGGTAGCAACCAAAGATCTTATTTATGCAAATCACCCAAGTGTTTCTACCTTTTACTGGATCCTACACGACGTGAATCTAAAACGCAATGAGTCTTAGAAAGTACCAAACATCGGAACATGTTTTATGAAAGTACTTCACTCATTCTAAGTCCTCTTTGATGGCTAACTATTGTATTCCACTAAGTCAAATGAATGGAAACTCCACATACCCTACATTAACTTTTGTATATAGTACCCCATTTTCAATAATGGAAGTTGTAAATATGGTGGAAACTACATATTTTCAACTTTGATGTGGACTATAAAATTGATTAAAATGTTACTTAATTAAGTCAATTGATATCAATTTTGTCTTCTTCTATCAATTACTTGTACATCTTTTTGGAAACTTTTTCAATGGAATTTTAAATGCTCAAGTTGTCAATTATTTGATTTCATCATCAAGCATGACATAACAACCTAGTAATCCAATACCATATTGGGTTAATTAACCACCACCTACCCATCCACTCCACCCCACCACCACCACACACAAATATTTCTTGAGGCTAAATAAAATAGGCGTTTGAATAGTATCTAAAAAATATTATATCTTGTTATATGTCAATCGTCCCTCATCGATTAGAGTAATGGTTTGGATCCAAGAGGAGTGTCAACCATGATCAACGAGGTCGTTAGTTCTCAAGCGAAGATGATTGTTACGTGTTTTAAAAAGAGAAATTTTAATGTGTTTATTAGATGAGCCTTCCACCATCAAATTAGTCTATCGGATTGGGCGTTTCTATTTTGTTTATAACACATCTTTGAACACATATTAAACTTAGAAAAAAGTTTGAAACTCTAAGATTTATATGTGAAAACTAACAATATTTCTTACATTAAGCTTGTGCATATTATTATTTTATATTTGATAGTACCGAAAACACACATTTGTCAAATATTAAAAGGACTAAAATAAAAATGTACAAATCATGTCATATTTTAAAAAAACAATACCTATAAATATCCTTCACTTAATTTGATAAGGAAAAGAATTCTTTATATTATATAATCTAATAATAAAGAAAAGTTACCCTCTTTTACTAATCACCTACTTTCACCCTTATGAAGCTTTTTCCCTTGTCTTTTTCTTTTCTTCCCTCTTTATCTTTTTTTTCTTCTCTTTATTCAAACTTTGGCATGGGGACTTTAGGATAATTGAGAGGCTCATAATTTTTTCATGCCTTTTCATGTCTTATATTCAAATATATTCATTATTGAATCTCCTTCCAAATCTTGAACACACATGGGCATGGCCTTAAGTAATCATCACATCTAAAAATGCATAAAAGTCCCACATGCCTATGGAATCTAATCAAAGTATACCATCTTTGAGTTGAAATTTCCAAGTATTAAATATGCATTTCAACATTAAAAAAAATGTGATATTCAAAATTTCTAAAAATCATTTCTTAAACTTGAAATTTACTTTTTTTTAAAAATGTATAACCAAGCACTATTTTGAATTACTTGTTTTTTTTTAATAAAGGAAAACAATTATGTCCAATCGGATTTTAATTAAGGATGTGCTGGTTTTTTGATTTTTTTATATTTGGTTGGTTAAAATACTTTTAAAAAATGATTTTTTTTTGTATGTGTAGAATTGACACTCATCTTCAATATATAGTATTTATTTAAATTATATATACATGAAATTGAGATGATATATAATTTTAAAAAAAATAGAAGCACACCCCTTTCATTACTATATTTTTCTAGTCATATTTATTTAGAGAATGATTGGATTTGGAGGTGTTCCATGGTGATCTTATTTTATTAAACAATTAGCTTGGAAAGTACCAACAAAGTCATAAAGTCATTTTGAGTTGGTAGAATATTAATTGCAGTTGTTTTTATTCAACCAACTCATCATAAGACATATATTCAATCCAAAACATAAAAACAAAAAAAAACATGAATTTATAATACCAAAGTATTCCATTAGTTTCATCAGGATCTTAAGTATCTTTTCATTCTTAATTAGTAATCTGAAGTTTTAAGTATTGAGTCATTTTTATTAGAAAATATTAATTATTAATTTAAATTTTTTTATTCTAACTTTTTCAATACAAATATCAATTGTACAGCAAATTGGAAACAAAAACAATTTCTCAACCAAGCTCTTCAATTTATCTCCCTTTTAAAAAAAAATTAATTTCATTCTATATTAGAGCACAACTTATTCAAATTCGTAATGCGATAGATTCATTCAATGGAAGCACTCCTTATATTTAAAAAAATCAAACTAAATCTCGAAATTAAAACTTTTGATCAAAGAAGAGACAATCTTAATGTCACGACCCGAGCCTACACCCTGGACGTGGCCGGCACTCGAGAATCATTGCTGGTCCCCAAGCGAACCCTCATCCTGGCTGACTACAAACGGAAGACTAACTCAAGCATACAAAAGCTTAAAAACTGAATAAAAATAATATATTCAACTCGCCATAAAATAGGCAACTTAAGTCTTTAAAACATTTAACAAA
>JAJONR010003600.1:0-61004 GCA_029582245.1 Solanum etuberosum | reverse complement strand
GGAGCATTGGTCAAACCAAAGGACATAACTAGGAACTCATAATGACCATAGCGGGTCCTGAAAGTTGTCTTAGGGATATCACTTTCTCTTACTTTCAATTGATGATAGTCAGATCTGAGGTCTATCTTAGAAAAACAAGTGGCACCCTGAAGTTGATCGAAAAGATCATCAATTCTCAGAAGAAGATACTTATTCTTGATAGTAACCTTGTTCAACTGACGGTAATCTATATACACATTCTAAGAGAACCATTTTTCTTTCTCATAAATAAGACTGAAGCGCCCCAAGGTGAGACACTTGGTCGAATAAAACCTTTCTCAAGGAGATATTTCAACTGCTCTTTTAACTCTTTCAACTCTGCTGGTGCCATTCTATATGGCATAATAGAGATAAGACGAGTATCGGGAAGAATATCTATACCGAAGTTTATTTCTCTCTCAGGAGGGACTCTGGAAAGATCGTCTGGAAAGACTTATGGAAACTCTTTTACTACTGGGACTGACTAAATGAGAGGTGTCTCAACACTAGAGTCATTAACTCAGACTAAGTGATAGACACACCCTTTGAAAACTAACTTTCTCGCCTTAAGGTACGAAATGAAACGACCCTTAGGCACTGCTGAACTACTCTTCCACTCTATAACTGGCTCATTAGGAAACTGGAACTTAACTACTCGAGTTCTACAATCGACTGAGGCATAACAAGCATGAAGCCAATCCATACCTAGAATTACATCAAAATCTACCATGTATAATTCAACTAAATCAGCCATGGTGCTCTTGTGATTGACGGTAATGGTACAATCACGATAGACTCTCTCAGCTAGAATAGACTCACCAACAGGTGTAGAAACACTGAAGGGCTCAAGAAGTTTCTCAGGAAGAACATCAAAATTCATCGCAACATATGGAGTCACAAAAGATAGACTCACTCCTGGATCTAGCAAAGCATAAACATCAAAATTAAAGACTTGGATCATACCAGTGACAACATCTGGCGAATCCTCTTGCTCTTGGCGACTAGTAATAGCATACAAACGGTTTCCTCCTCTGCCTGCCCCTGAAGTAGCTCCTCTTGATGCAGCTCTATCTAGTGGAGCAACTGATGAAGATTGGGCTCTATTGCCCCCATTACCATTACCTTGATTGTTCTTAGGGCACTCTTTAATAAAGTGACCATTCTAACCACACTTGAAGCAACCAGTGGAGCCATCACGACACACCCCTGAGTGGTTCCTACCACACTTAGCACATGCAGGAGTCTCATTACCTCTTTGTGCAACACTGCCTTGAGACTGTGCAGGTCTAGCTCTGAAATTTTGTGAATTCTGATTATTGAACTCACCTTCGTTCCTTGGTGTAGGTGCACTAGAAGATGATGGAGTAGGTCCCTTTTGCTTATGTTGGAAAAAAGACCGGTTTGCATTACTCTTTTGCTGCCCGGACTCATTCCCTGATGTCTTAGCCTTCTTATTTCTAAACTCTTCTCTATCCCTCAGCTTGTCCTCCTCAACCTGTTGCACATGGATTATCAGCCTTGCTATGTCCATATCTCCTATCAGCATAGTTATCTTGCCTTCCTTACTTGAAAGACGATACAACCCAGCAACGAATAAACTCATCCTGCTCCTCATGTCAGCAACCATCTCTGGAGCATTGCGGGAAACTTGGGTGAACTTCATACTGTACTCATGAACACTCATAGATTCTTGCTTAAGAGTGAGGAATTCTCGTACCTTTGCTTCTCTCAGTTCACGGGGAAAGAAATGCCCCAAGAAGGCTTCCTCAAACATAGCCCATCTCACAAGTGGTGTACCCTCAGCTCTATTCTTTTTCCACTGATCAAACCAGATTCTAGAGACACCCTTCAGTTGGTATGCAGCTAGTTCCACCCTCTCAGCATCAGCAACATGCATAATCTCAAAAACCTTCTGAAGCTCTTCAATAAAGTTTTTCGGATCCTCAGTGACACTTGAACCAGTGAAGCTTTGAGGATTCATCCTTAAGAACTCATGGACCCTTGAAGTATTAGCCATTTCATATCGATTCTCTCTCTGTCCAACTTGATTGGTCACAGCTTGACTCAACATCCAGATAGCCTCACGGAACTCAGCATTGGTGACCTATCCTTGGGGTTGCACTTCAGGTGCATTAGGTACCCCTTGTTCCTCAATATTCCTTCTAGCCGGACGACCTCAGAAAACTCTTCGTGGAGGCATGATCTGAAAGACATACGCAAGCATGAGTTAGAAAGAAACTTTTATAGAGATACACTTTATCGCATGAAGTGAGTATGAAAGAAGTGAGATAGTTACTAAATGGTGCAGCCTCCTAATTATAGATGTGGAGTGCTTCACACCGATAACTAGGACTCTACAGACACGGCTACATAGGCTCCCTAAGACACTTGAACTCTGGCTCTGATACCAAGTTTGTCCCGCCCCGAGCCTACACCCTGGGCGGGACTGGCACTCAAGAACCATTGTTGGCCTCAAGCGAACCCTTGGCCTGGGTTACTACTCAGCGGAAGACTTTACTCAACAAAGATAAGTTCATGCAATAAACTAGAACGTTTTAGAAGTAAACATTCAACTGGCCAATAAGGAAACTCAAGTCTTATATTAAAAATAACTGAAATAACAAGACTAATGAATTAATAACTAACTGTCTATGAAGCCTCTAAATACTGAGAGGGATGTTGGGACAAGACTCCCGATCATCCTAACAACTGAAATAATAAAACATAATAAAAGGGATCCTCCGGAAAGCAAAGAGGCTCAAAAAATGACTCTGAATGCCCAACTAGATCAACGAAGCGCTGGATGCTGATCTTGGTTACCTGTATATGCATCATAAATGATGCAGGCCAAATGGCGTCAGTACATGGAATGTACGAGCATGTGAGGGGAATACTAAAACAAGACATAAGTTTGAAATGGAACTGAAGAAACTTACTTTCTCTCCACTCAACTCAACTCATTTCAATATAAGGAAAAGCTTTAAAACATGTGAATAACAACTCAGTGTATTGAATAAGACACAATAACTCAGTTTGTATATGAAAATACAAGTAAATCTATGTATATAAGAATGCAAAAATATCTCTGTGGGAGTTTCTCTAACCGACAACCATCACTATGAGCTATATGATGGTACAACGTTTTGCCTCACGCTTCCAGGACCGTCCTATACCTTGTCGGGGGTATAGAACCTAACTCACTAAGTGGATCACCTAGTCTATGCTAAAAGCATTAAGGAATCATCTAAAAAGTATGACCCTTTTCTACCTATGTTGGCTACACGGTTTATGGAGACTTTGAATTATCTGAACTCAAACTCATCCCCAAATCGATGTTCAATACTACTCCCAAAATTTAACTAGCTCATATGTTTAAAAACATAACTCTTTCTATTGTTTGAGATTATTACTCAAAACTAGCTCAAAAGCTCTCTTGGAAATCAGTGTTTCCTCTCTTATTTAAATGTGAAAATATTTTAACTCTTCGAAACACTTAGTTTCCATATAATATTTTAAAGAAATGAACTTCACTCTCACTCTTACTCAACTCAATGCTCAAGTCTTTTACAACAAGTTTAAAATATTTGTAAAAGACTTTTGAGAAGACTCTAAGAACTCGCTAGACTTGACTCTTAACTTTCCTTGAATTTGAATTTATGGATTCAAGGTTATGATTCATGTTTACGGATGATTTCTAGATGTTTAGAAGTCATTTAGAGTAGTTAGAATTGATAGGAAGTGATAGGACACTTTAAGAGAACTTAGACGGGATAAATGATGAAAAACGGGTGGGGGCAGACGTCCCGGGCGCATCCCTAGCGCGGGGCGCCAGCCCCAAAGTTCTGGGGCTCATTTCTGGCGCGCTGCTAGCGCCTCAGTGGCGCGCCGTGGCACCCCTCCCCAGTTCAATCCGATGAATTTTTCTACTCGTTTTCTGATCTTAATTCGATTAAATTCGATTCTTTTTCTCAATTTCTCTTTAGATTCAGATACCCAAAACATGTACACAAGAATCTAACTCAAAACAACTCTTACAATCGATAAAACTATCTCAAGAAACTCATCAATCCCATCCAAATTAAAGAATGAAAATAATTCAAGAACACAATTCAAGAACATCAAATCCTCAATCTTTTAGGATGAAAATTACACTGAAATAAGTATGTTTGGCGTGTGGGTGAACGAACCCAACGCTATATGAACTCACATACCTCGTAGGATCGAATGCTTGGTGAAATCCGCAATCAATTCCTCAAGAAATCGACGAATCTTGACCTTTCTCTTCTTTTCTCCTCTTGAGTTCTTTTCTCTAAAACCCTAGCGTAATTTTGAGTGAGTAAACTGAACCAATTCAGTTTAGACCCCTAATTAATTACCAAAAATGAATTAAGCTAATTAGGTAATGAAAAGACCAAAATACCCCTCTAAAATTTGGGTGACTTTCCTTATTCAGACAGCCCGACTTCAAATGGGAATATCTCCCTCATACGAACTCAAAAATTAGCAAACTCGGTGGCGTTGGAAAGATAATTCAAAGACCTTTCATTTAATACCTTGTAGATCACCTAACTCATCATGTGCTGAGAGTTATGGCCGTTTGAAGTTGACCCAAAACTCATACTTAGCATAACTTGCCAAAATTTCAAAATTTAGTTATTTCTAAAAATGGTTTCTTACTAATTCTAGTTCTTTCAAATAGCGGGGTGTTACAAATACTCCCAATAATGTATATACAGTAGCTTTTTCATCTTCGTAGGCAGAATACATGGCTGCAACTTCAGCAGGTTGTCAAGTTGTATGGTTAAGGTAATTGTTAGTGGATCTGCAACAAGAGCAAATTGGTCCAACTGAAATTTTGTGTGGCAAAAAGGCATCGATTTCTATGACAATGAATCCTGCTTTTCACAGTAGAACCAAGCACATCGACATTCATTATCACTTCATCAACAATCTTGTTACTTCTGGAATAATCTCATTAAAATTTTGTGGCACAAACGATTATGTTCCTGATGTTCTTATGAAATTTCTTCCACACAACAAGCATGACTTTTTTAGGCTACAAATAGGAGTATGATATTTTGAAGAAAGGGAGAATGTTGACTAATTCTTCAAGAATCAACCAAGTGCAGAATCCTATTATTATCCTATTTTTTAGTATTAGTGGAATTAAGTTTTACTTAGTCAATTTCTTTATTTTCTGCTTACTGGTTTAGTAATATTAGTAGGACACATTTTCAGCGTTTTACCAATGTTTAACAACTACTTGTTAGTTCCTATTTTTTAGTTTTATTTGTTAAGTTGTAAGCCTATAAAGGGCACCATGTATGGTTGTTTTATGCAGCGTCGAATTGAGCAGTAAGAAATCTTTCTTTCTCATAGCTCATGCTTACTTCTTTTAGTCTTCTTTTTTCTGACAGTGACAGTAATTCAGGCTTCTTTCAAAGCATTTTTGTGTGATGTGTTCATTGAGCATCGCCAACTTGACAAACTACCTGAGGGAATAAGAAAAAGAAATTGTCTTAGTTTTTCTTTTAAAAAATAAGAAACATGTTTTAGTCTATTCTGATCCTCTTTGTGTATTTCCTGGATCTTCTTCTCATATGTGTCGTTGATAACATTACATCTAGCAGAAAGTTCCTTGGTTTAGAACATTATCATTGTGTGGAAGTCTCTGAAGAGCATAACTTTGGAGGAAGGGGTGCCTAAATTGTGAACTTACAGTCACGATGCCCTGCTTTAGAAACTATTTTATTTCGTTGGGGGGTTTTCGTCCCCTGAAAATTATTTCTTCAAGTAAAAAGCCTGAAATTAGAAGGTATTGAATGGATGATGATGGATGATAGTGACCGTTTCTTCGACAGTCTTGCCCCGAATCTTCATTATTTGGAGCTATCACATAATTTAAAGTGTCATCTTATAGATGTATCCTCCGCGGTCAATGACCTCCTGGATAATCGTGATGAAGATTCTGATGAGGAGGAAGACAGTTGCAATGAGTGTCATCAAGATTGAGGAAGACAGTTGCAGTGATGAGGAAGACAGTTGCACTGATTATCATTAAGGTTGTAATACCCCCGTCCAAGAATACCTTCAAGCTGAGTTGTGCAACCGAGTTAACATTTGGAACTTTGTTCACTCAAGTTTGTGACGTTTGTCATTAGTATCCTGCATAGCCAAACAAGATGTTTTTGCTTAGTTATACCTAACTTGGTGCTTTCAAGTTATTAAAATTACATGTCCTTTCTCAAAAAACTAAAGTCTTATTTTCTCGGATTCAGAATGAGTTTTAACCAAAGAACCCTCCCAAGCCAACTTAACATATGGCAGATGAATGGAGATTTCAAAGGATCAAACAAATTAATATTATGGAAAAATTACATGGTTAAGCAACCATATACTAGTTAATTAGTCATCATAGCTATAGTTTTAGTTAATTACCACTTGCGACCAACATTCAGTGATAATTACGTGGGCAAGATTTCGAGTTTGTCTAATTCACAAGTTGGAATAATTCAAAAGTTGTATAGTATAATTTGTATAACTTTTGTATAATGTAATTTTGTATAACATAATTTGTATAACTGTTTAGAGTTCAGATGTTTGTGTTTGTATAAATTTGGTATTTCGAGTTTATACAAAAATAGCTCAATTATACAAACGTACCCGCGAATTATACAAGCCCGCAAATTATACAATTGAGGAAGCTTAAACTATATCTACAACCCATAAATATGCTGTAACACCCCAGAATTTTTTTGAACTAAGACCCAAACCATTCTTCGTTATAAGTAGGATTTTACCGAGGAATTTAAAATTTCTTAAGTGTTAAGGTCACTAGATGTAGCACCTTGAGTTCCAAGAAGAACTAAGGAGAGTTCATTCAAGTCATTCCTAAGTTCTTCTAAGATTTGGGTCAACTTCAAACGACCATAACGTTCAGTACAGAGTGAATTAAGAGACCCACAAGATATCAAATGAAAGGTCTTTGAATTATCTTTTCAACGCCACCGAGTTTGTAAATTTCAATCTCATATGAGGGAGATATACCCGTTTGAAGTCGAGCTGTTCAAATAAGGAAAGTTACCCAAAAATAGTAAGGGGTATTTTGGTCTTTTCCTTATCCACTCAGATTTAATTCATTTTTAGTAAAGTTTTAAGGGTCTAATCCGATTAGGTTCATTTTTATAATCCTAATATACGCCTAGGATTTTAGTTGAGAGTTCAAGAAGAGAAAAGAAGAGAAAAGAGAGAAAAGAGGAAAGGATTAAGGCGTTCGTCGAGGTTCTTGAGTTTTGTTGCGGATTTTCGCCATGGGTTTGATCCCTAAGAGGTATGTAAATTTACATAGTGTTGGGTTCATTCACCCACACGCCAAACATGATTTTCATATTCGAATTGGTCCATAAAGATTGAAAGATTTAAGTTCTTGATAAGTGTTCTTGAAGTTTCATTCTAAATCTTGTTTTGTTGGGATTTTGATGAATTCTTGGGATGAAAGTGAGTATTTTGAGGGTTGTATTGAGTAGATTAGAGTGTACTTATGTTGAGTAATCGAATCCAAGTGATTGGGGAAGAAATCGTTCGATTCTAGGGGAGTTAGTGTGAGAAAACGAGCAAAGAAAGTCGTTGGGGTTTTCTGGGTTGGGACATGGCGCCCTGCGCCAGCCAGTGCGCCCCAACAACACCTCTGTAGTTCAAGGGCTGGCACCCTGCGCCACTTAGTGCGCCAAGGTCGCCTGCCCCCACCCGTTCTCCATCGTTTCGTCTGTTTGAGTTCTTTCGAAGGGTACCTTTACTCCCCTTTGATTCTAAACTAAACTACTTCTAAACACCTAGAAATCATTCATAACTTGAATCATAACGTTGAATTCATAATTCAAATTCAAGGTAGAGTTAATTGTTAAGCCTTGAGAGTTCTTCTGAACATTTTGAGAAAGTCCCTTTGAGGAGTCTTCTACAAATTCAAATAACTTGTTTCAAGACTCGAGCAAGTGAGCATAAGAATGAGGAGAATGTATTCATGAGTCTACTTTATTATCACGAGATCCTTCATATCATGAACCACAACTCTTGAATTCATAATTCAAATTCTAGAGAGAGTTAAGAGTAGATTTCAAGAAAGCCTTTGAGTTCAATTGTGAATCCTTTGATATCAACTATCGATTTTGAGTTAAGTTTTGAGGAAGTAAGTACGAGAATGAGAAGAGTCGTATACATGAGTTCCATATTATTATTCATACCCTTGAGTCGAGTCGTTCATGCCTAATAATTTTGCATGAACTCCATAAGTTGAGTATCCTTGAGAGGAGTAGTATCTTCAAGTTCTAAGTCTTGAGTATTGAGTTCCTAATCCCTTTTGAGATTTTATTCCTAATCATGGGACTATTACATATTACCCATGGATCCTTGAGTGGAGTTTTTCATGCCCATAATTCTGCATGAGCCCTATAAGTCGAGCAGTCTGGAGATGAGAAGTATCTTCGAGTCCTTGAGTTGAGTAGTTCATGTCCATAATTCCGCATGAACCATTTGAGTCGAGCATTCTTGAAACGAGTATTACCAGTGAAGTTCTTGAGTTCTGAGTTGTTGAGTCTCGAGTATTGAGTTCTATGTATGGTTATTACAAACCTCTAATTGAGTCGTTCACGTCCATAATTCGGCATGAACTTTATTCTGAGAAGTATTTTTATATTTTTTTCTAAACTTGTTTTAAGACTTGAGCACTTGAGTTGAGAAAGAGTAGAGTCGAGTTCATTTTCTTTAAAATGATATATGGGAACTAAGTAGTCCCAAGAGTAAATGTTTTCAAATTTAAAAGAGGAGAAAACTGATATTTCTAAAAGAGTTTTGAGCAGTTTGGGTAACATCTCTTTTAGAGAAATATTTTGAGTAATAATCTCAAACCACAAAAAGATTATGTTTTTAATATGAGCTGAGTATATTTTTGGGAGTAGTATTGAGCACCGATATAGGGATGAGTTCAGATAACTCAAGTCTCCATAAACCATGTAGCCAACGTGGGTAGAAAGAGTCATACTTTTTAGATGATTCCTTAATGATTTTAAGCATAGCTTAGTGGATCCACTTAGTTGAGAGGTTATATACTCCGGAAAGGTATAGGACAGTTCTGACAGTGTAGGCGAGACGTTGTATCATCACATAGCTCATAGTGATGGTTGTCGGTTAGAGAAACTCTCACAGAGTTATATTATATTTTATTATATATAAATTGAGTTGTTATTGTATTCTTCAATACATTGAGTTGCTACCTATTATTTTAAAAGCTTTCCATATATTGCATCTTTTATTGTTGCTTTATCTTGAGTTGAGTATCCTGAGTTGAGTATCTTGAGTTGAACTATGTTTCATTGAGTCGAGTACCTTATTGTTGAGTTGATCCCCATTTCATTGAGTTGAGAACCTTATTACTGAGTTGAGTATCTTATCCTCGAGTACTTCTAAGTTGAGTAAGTTTGAGTAGTTTTGAGTATCCTTGAGTATACCTTTGAGTTGAGTATCATACCTTTGAGTTGAGTATCATATCTTTGAGTTGAGTATCTTATTCTTGAGTTGAGTTTAGTTGAGTGAGTTGGGAGGAGGTAAGTATGTTTCCTTTTTATCAAGTTCAAGCTTATGTTATGCTTTAGAATTACCCTTACATGCTCGTACATTCCTTGTACTGAGCTATTTGGCCTGCATCATTTCATGATGCAGATACAGGTATTTAGGATCATCAACAGGTGCTTCGTTGATACGACATGCAATTCAAGTTAGGTATGGTGAGCCTCCTTTCTTCTGGAGGATGTCATTATTTTTTTCAGTTTTGTCAGGATGTCGTGGGTATTGTCCCGACTTCCATCTTTGTTATTTAGAGGCTTCATAGATAGACAATAGAGTTTGAGAAGTCTGTTTCATTTATTTTGTTAAATGTTTTAAAGACTTGAGTTGCCTATTTCTGGTGAGTTGAATATTCTTTTTTATTCAGAGTTAATCTTTTGAGTTAAAGACTTTGTAATTGAGTTCAATAAATTTTATTTAGTTTTAAGCTTTGTATGCTTGAGTTAGTCTTCTGCTTGTAGTCAGCAGGATGAGGGTTCGCTTGGGGACCAGAAATGGTTCTCGAGTGCCGGCCACGTCCAGGGTGTAGGCTCGGATCGTGACATATGCAAACTATAGCTATGAAGCATAATTAAGTTTGTTATAGTGGCTATTTGCAAAAATTCCCTATTATATTCAAACATTCTTTTTTTTTATAATCTGGGTGTCCAAACAAGTTGTGTGCACCTCGTCTACTTTCTTGGGATATCTGTCACCTTCCACCAGTATTAGGTACCAGTCAACTCTGTCCACTAAAACTAAAAAAGATGGGATCAAATCACCTATTGAGATTTGAATTTTATATCTCATAATGTTCAACCACTTCATTTACCACTCGGTCACACCCTTGGGTGCATTCTTATTATGCCTTTTAATAAAATAAAATTATTCTGCAACATTGTAAACCTCCATTACATTAATTAAAGCATTTTTTAAGCAAACAAGTCAAAACAGGAACCATAGATAAAGCAAGGTAACCAAACATTAGTGGCGGCTTCAATGTTAAGCCACTAACATGTCATGTGGAAAGTTGAAATTAATGAATTGTTAAAAAAAAAAAAGTAAATTGAATCTGAATAATTCAAACTCCAAAAAAAAAGTTGAAAATCGAATACAATTTACAAATAGGAACTTCTAATTATTTGATAGACAATTGTCTTTAGCTCAAATAATTTTTTGAAAATTAAAATTGATCAAATCTTACTCAAGATCATCAATGTATCAAGAAAAATTGAATTGACTTGATATATTATCAATTGAAAAGAAATCATTAGAAGAACTCGATTATAAAATAATTATTCGTTACTTTGCATTTCAAAAAGTTAGAAACACATAATTTAAATTAAGGTCACATTTTGAAATTTAGCTTTAGGCGCCCAATAATATCGAGAGGCCCTCCAAAGCCAAACACAGCATGCCATTAGATGAATTAACTTAAATTGTGTGGCTTGTAGATCTACTCATGATAATAGGTTCAATAGAAATAGGAGTTGAAAGAAAATCTATATGCATGTACAATATCTAAAATGGAGTTGCAACAAAGAAAACCTTTAAACACAAGCCCAAGTCGGAATGAACCTTTAGAACACCTTCTTCAGGAGGGGAAATACTGCCACGCCCCAAACTAGGGCAGGCGCAACAGGTACTCGGTACCTTATTGATTGAGCTAGTCACTGAAACATAATGGAAAGGGAACACTGAGGGCCGACAAGGCCATCACTGTCACGACCCCAGCCTACACCCTGGACGTGGCCGGCACTCGAGAACCATTTTTGGTCCCCAAGCGAACCCTCATCCTGGCTGACTACAAACGGAAGACTAACTCAAGCATACAAAGCTTATAACTGAATAAAGAATCATGAAACTCAAATACAAAGCTTTAACTCAAATGAGAAACTCTAAATAAAAATAATATATTCGAATCGCCACAAAATAGGCAACTTAAGTCTTTAAAACATTTAACAAAATAAATGAACAGACTTCTGAAACTCTATTGTCTATCTATGAAGCCTCTACTATTACAGAAGGATATCGGGAGAAGACCCACGACATCTCAAAACTACTAACTGTAAGATAAAGGTGAAGTCCTCCGAAATATAAGAAGGTTCACCAAATCCGTCTGGAATATCACATGACCTCAACGAAACGCCTGTTGATGATCCTGAATACCTGTATCTGCATCATAAAATAATGCTGGCCAAATCGCTCAGTACGTGGAATGTACGAGCATGTAAGGGGAATTCTACAGCATAAACATAAGCTTGAACTGGTGGGATAGAAACATACTTACCTCTTCTCAACTCTCTCAACTCAATTCAACTCAAAGGAACATAGTTCAACTCAACTCAGAGAAAATAGGGCTCAACTCAATGATAAGATATTCAACTCAATGAAATAAGGCTCAACTCAACAATAGAATATTCAACTCACTGAAATAAGGCTCAACTCAACAATAACATACCTTGATTATCAAAGTCCTAAGAATGCAAGAGATTGAAACCTTGAAGCTTGATACTCTAGCTTTACTTCCTTGAGCTTGAGGGGGAAATAGAGAGGATGAACTTCGATGGGAATTGGGGTTTTGAGAGAATGAGGGGGATGAGTAGTTTTAGGAATTGAAAATCAGTTATAGGACTTAGAAATAGTGTCAAAACGACATAATATAGGTATTAAATGCATAAGAAAGGACCCAAATACCCTTAATTAAAACTGTCATGTTGGGTCTATGGTTTCAAATTACGGTTCATAGGTCTTTTTATGGTCCGTAATGATCAACCATAAAACCAACTTCAGAAACCCAAAATCTATCCAACTTCCCACGAAATCATTATACAAGTCATTGTCTACTCTACAATCTGTAGACCACTTTCCTAGAATCAAAGTTCAAGTCCAAAAGTTCACTAAGTATGGATCCCTTCTACGAAACCCTCATATGGCCCGTCGAACATCCTACGACTCATCTTGTTCACTCGTAGGTCAAACATCATAGACTTGACATTTTCAAAACTCAAACATAGTCCTACGACTCCATTCCTATGACCCGTAGGGCTTCCTACTATCTATAGGTTAGACTCTATATCAATGCCCAGAAATGCACCTTTTGTTTCAATTCTGACTTTCCAATTTTTGAGGCGTTACAGTTTGGTAGAGGTGGAAGGGGTTCTAGTAGTATTTTTATAGCTTAGTAGAGTGGAGGTCAGGGTACTACTCAGATTAGAGGTGGTCAAAAGAGACAGTGTTATGCATTTCCAGCTAGGCTAGAGGTCGACGTTTTTGATGATGTAATTAAAGGTATTGTCCTAGTTTTTCATTGACCTTGTCTATATCATTTGATATGGGGCCTACTTTCTCGTATGTGTCTACCTATTTTACTATTTGATTTGATATGATGTATGATAGCATACTTATGTCTATTCATGTTTCTACTTGATTTGATATGATGTATGATAGCATACTTATGTCTATTCATGTTTCTACACTAGTGGGTGAGTCCATAATGGTGGATCGAGTGTATCGATCCTTTCTTATTTCTCTAACTGGGTATGATACTTAGATATACTTGATCATTCTGGATATGGTAGACTTTAATATTATATTGGGTATGAATTGTCTTTCCCCGCATCATGTTATTCTTGATTATTATACGAAGACTGTGACCTTAGCAATGTCGGGTGTCCTGAGAGTTGAGTGGATGGGTTCTACTGGTTCTTACCTTAACAAGTTTATCTCCTTCATTCAGGCTCAGAGGTTGGTTGATAGGGGATGTTTGTCCTATTTGGCTTTTATCCGGGATACTAGTAAGGAGCAACCTCAACTGGATTTTGTTCCCGTGGTTTGAGAGATTTTGGATGCTTTTCCCACTGATTTTACAGGTTATCCTCCAGATAGATATATTGATTTTGCTAGCCGATAACCAAGCCCATCTTTATTCCTCCTTATCGCATAGCTCCAGCAGAGTTGAAGAAATTGAAGGATCACTTACAGGACATTTTGAGTAAGGGATTCATTCGCTCAGTGTTTCTCCATGGGGTGCTCTTTTTATTTTGTAAGGGAGAAAGATAGAACCATGAGAATGTGTATTGATTACCGCAGTTGAAAAAAGTAATAATGAATAATAAGTATCCTCTTTCTCATATTGATGACTTATTTGATCAGCTTTAGGGAGCATCCTTATTTTCAAAGACTAATTTTAGGTCCATCTATCATGTATCCTCTTCCTCATATTGATGACTTATTTGATCAGCTTTAGGGAGCATCCTTATTTTCCAAGATTTATTTTAGATCCATCTATCATCAGTTGAAGATTAGGGCATCAGATGTCCCTAAGATAGCTTTTCGGACTTGATATAGTCACTATGAATTTCTTGTGATATCTTTTGATTTGGCTAATGTCCCTACAACATTCATGGAGTTAATGAATGGGCTGTTTTGATAGTATTTGGATTCCTTTGTGATAGTCTTCACTGATGACATCTTGGTGTACTCTAGGACTGAGGAGGACCATGATCAACACTTGAGGATTGTGTTCGAGAGAATCAGGGAAGAGGAGTTGTATGCCAAGTTCTCGAAGTCTGAGTTTTGGCTTGATTTTGTTGCATTTCTGGGACACGTGGTGTCTAAAGAAGTTATTCGAGTGGATCCAGCAAAGATTGAGGTAGTTAGATGTTGGACAAGGCCTACTTTAGTTACCGAGATTCACAGTTTCATGGGCCTGGCAGGTTATTATAGGTGGTTTGTTCATAGTTTCTCCACTATTGCATCTCCTTTGACAAGATTGACTTGGAAGAGTGTGATCTTCTAGTGGTCTGATAAGTGTAAGGAGAGCTTTCAAAATCTCAAGACCTTGTTAACTTTGGCTCCTGTTTTGACACTACCCGAGGAGGGTGTGGACTTTACATTTATTATGATACTTCTAGAGTCAGGTTGGGTGGTGTTCTAATGAAGAAGGAAAGGTGATTGTCTATGCTTCTAGATAGTTGAAGACCGATGAGAAGAACTACCTTACTCATGACTTAGAGTTAGGGGTCGTAGTCTTTGTGCTTAAGTTATGGTGGCATTATCTGTATGGGGTACATTGTGAGGTCTTCAAGGATCATCAGAGTCTTTGGTACATCTTTAGTCAAGGGGATCTAAACTTGAGGCAATGTAGATCGCTTGAGTTATTGAAGGACTATGACATCAACATTTTGTATCACCCGGGGAAGGCCAACGTTGTGGTTGATGCTTTGAGTAGGAAAACTTCTATCATAGGGAGTTTTGCCGATATAAGTGTTGATGAGAGACCATTGGCTAAGGATTTTTAGAGGCTAGCCAAGGGTCCTGTTTGATTATAGATTTTTGGAGGAGAGTGGTGGTTTGATTACTTTTATAAAGACCTAGTCTTCCTTAGTTGAGAAGATCTGTGAGCACCAGTTTAATGATGAGGAAGTTGTGTCTCATTCAAGACAAGGTGTTGAGTGGGGAATACAAAGAGATTGTGCTTTATTTTGATGGTGTCTTGAGGATTGCAGGCAAGATTTGTGTGCCGGAGGTGGGAGATTTGATCATATCGATTCTTGAAAAGGCCCATTGTTCACGATATTCCATCAATCCAGGAGCAGCAAAGATGTATCAGGATCTGAGTCAACATTACTAGTGGTGTGGCATGAAGAATGATATTGCAAATTTTGTGTCTAGATGCTTGATTTGCCAACAAGTCTAGTATGAGCGCCAGCAGGCCGGAGGTGTATCTTAGAGGATTCTTATTCCGACTTGGAAGTGGGAACGAATCATTATTGACTTTTTTTGGGTCTACCTACCACCGTGGATGGTTATGAATCTACTTGGGTGGTCGTCGACAGGCTGACCAAGTCCACCCATTTCATTCTAGTTTGGGTGAAGTATACGACAGAGAAGTTAGCCCAGCTTTATATCGATTAGATTGTCTGACTTCATATGCCTATTTCTATTGTCTCTAACTGAGGAGCATTTTTCACTTCTCATTTTTTGAAGGCTTTACAGCATGGTTTGGATACTCGGTTAGATATGAGTACGACCTTCCATCCTCAGACTGACGGGCAGTCTGAGCGATCAATTCAGGTGCTAGAGGATATGCTCCAAGCATGTGTGATCGACTTTGATGCTAAAAGAATCAGCATGTACCTTTAGTAGAGTTTTCCTACGACAACAGTTATCACTTCAGTATTCAGATGGCCCCTTTTGAGGCATTGTATGGTAGACGATGTAGATCTATAATGGGCTGGTTTGATTTAGTTGAGATGGACTCTTTAGATACCAACTTTCTTAGAGATGCCATGGAGCAAGTCTGTATGATTCAGAGTAGACTTTTGACAGCCCAGAGTCGACAAATGAGTTATACAGACCGGAGGGTTTGAGCCTTAGTGTTTATGGAGGGTGATTATGTTTGGCTCTGAGTGAAACCCATGAAGGATTTGATGAGGTTCTTCGAGAGCCAAAAAAATTGGGTCTTGTAATTATCTTTCAATTCTGTTTTAATGTATTAGAGGCTTGTACACGTGACAACCAGATTTTGGGGGTATTTTATGAAATTGGCTAAGTTTTCCGCAATTATGCTATTGTTTCTTTATTTTCTGTATTTCTTTTGTATTATTGGGTTTGAGGTTGACTTGTCCTCGTGGGAATAGATGTCATTGTCACGCCCCGAGCCTACACCCTGGGCGGGACTGGCACTCGAGAACAATTGCTAGCCCCAAGCGAACCCTTGGCCTGGCTTACTTACTCAGTGGAAGTCTTAAACATAATAAATAGTCTCAAAGGATAACTCATGCAAATGTCTTTAAGAAATATTAAACTTAGCCAAAATGGAAACTCAAGTCTCAACCATTAAAACAGGAAATAGAAAACTCAAGAACTAACATCTGACTGTCTATGAAGCCTCTAAACAACTAAGATGGATGTCGGGATTAGACCCACAATATCCTAATGAAACTAAAACTACTAAAAGCAATAAAAGGGATCCTCTGGAAGCAAGGAGGCTCACCAACAAGTCTAAATCTCAACTAGAATCAACGATACAGTGGATGATAATCCTGGTTACCTGTGTCTGCATCATAAGAAGATGCAGGCCAAATGGCATCAGTACATTGAATGTACGAGTATGCGAGGGGAATTCTAAAACAAGACATAAGCTTGGAAGGAACTGAAGAACTTACCTGGCACAACTCAACTCAACTGAACTCATTTCAATATAAAGCAATAAAGTAAATGCAGTATAAAGAAAAGCTTTTAAAACATGGATGTCAACTCTGTGTATTTAGAAAAACTATATTACTCTGTGTGTATGCAAAGATACGATATAAACTCTTAATTGTATATAAAAATACAAACAAACTGTGTATGTAAGAATACAAATACTTCTGTGGGAGTTTCTCTAACCGAGAACCATCACGTAAGAGCTATTGTATACAGTGTTTTGCCTCACGCTGTCAGGGCCGTCCTATACCTTGCTGAGGGTATATAACCTGACTGCTAAGTGGATTCACTAGTCTATGCTAAAAATCACTAAGGAATCATTTAAAAAGTGTGACCATTTTCTACCCATGATGGCTACATGGTTTATGGGGAGATGGGAGTTGTCTGAACTCTCCCCCATATCGGTGCTCAATACTACTCCCAAAATATGATACTAGCTCTTATGTTTAAAAAACATACTTCTTTTTGTGATTTGAGATAATTTCTCAAAAACTTAGCTCAAGGGATATCTTGGAAATCAAAGTTTCCTCTCTTGCTTAATTGTGAAAGCGTTTACTCTTTTCTGAAAACTAGCTCAAAGGCTCTTTGGAAATCAAGGTTTCCTTTTCCTGTTCAAATGTGAAAACATTTTAAAACTCTTTGGGAATACATAGTCCCCATATACTCTTTGAAGAAATGAACTTCAACTTTTACTCTTTACTCTTTACTCAACCTGAACTTTAAGTCTTAAAACAAAGTTAAAACATTTGGAAAAGACTTCTGAAAAACTCTAAGAACTTCTCTTGACTTGACTCTTACTTCTCTTGACTTTGATCTTAACTTTCCTTGAATTGAATTATGGAATCAAGGTTCATGATCTCATGTTTATGGATGATTTCATGATGTTTAGACGTACCTTAGAGTGTTGGAATCAACTAGAAAACATAGGTACGTTGCTAAGGAACTAGTACGGAAAGATGGGGGAAGAATGGCAAAAACTGGCATCCCTGGCGCTCTGAGTAACGTGGGGCGCCAGCCCTTGAACTTCTGGGACTGGGTTAGGGTGCGCTGGCTGGCGCGTCACCCCAGAGCCCAAACTTGAGGGCCTCTGTTGAGGCGCACTGGCTGGGGGGGCGCCACAGGCCCCTGCCCAGGTGACCTCCGACTTTTCTTGCTCGTTTTTCAACTCTAAACCCTCTAGTTTAACTTGGTTCTTTCCCCAAACACTTAGATTCGACTACATGACCAAAATATGTAAGAATCTACTCCGAAAAACACCTAAATTACATGAATCAAACTCAAGAACTTCTCAACTACTCATCAATCAAGATTCAAACGAAACTTTCAACAATATTCATCAAGAACTCAATTTCTCTAATCTCAAGAACGACAATACGCTGAAATAAATTATGATTGGCGCTTGGGTGAACTAACCCAATGCTATGTGATCTCACATAGCTCGTAGGGATCACCCCTTGACGAAATCTACAAGCGATTCTTGAAGATCTTGACGATTCTTGCTCCTTCTCCTCTTTTCTCCTCTTCTTCTCTCTTCTCTCAAAACCCTAACTTATTTTGGTAAAAGCGTAAACTGATCTAATTCTGATTAGACCCTAAATTAATTACCAAAAATGAAATAAAACAACTGGGTAAGGAAAAGACTAAAATGCCCTTCCAAAATCTTGTTTAGACTTTCCTTATTTGAACAGCCCAACTTCAAATGGGCATATATCACTCATACGAACTTGGCATCGCGCAAACTCGGCGGCGTTGGAAAGTTAATTTCAAGATCTTTCCTACGGTATATTGAAGAACACCTAAATCAGCCTGAGCTAGGAGTTATGATTGTTTGAATTTGACCAAAAACTCAAACTTAACTTAACTTAACTTAACCAATTTTCCAGAGTTTTCATTCTTTCAAAAACAACTCTTTCTAATTTTAGCTCTTTCTAGTTCTTTCAAATAGCGAGATGTTACAGTCATCACGTCCATTTTTGGATGGTGACACATATATTTAAGTCACCTTCTTAATGGAACATTTTTACCCATAACTAAATAACACTTTTTTATAATATTTTTATACTATCTATCAAATAAGACATTTATTTTTAATAAATATATCAATATATTGAGAAAAACATTAATGTGAAGTTCAAGAATTTGTCAAGCCTTAGTATAGTTTATCTTTTACTATACACTTTTATGAGCTTATCCCATTATTTTAAATTTGTTGATTCTTTTAATTTTCATCCGTTAAAAAGCTTTTACGTACTCTATTAAGTTTTATATAATACACATACACTTCTGGAGAAAGCATAAGATGCAGTTTCTATTGATTTGCACATTGGTTCGGGTAAGTATATTTTTATTCGAATTATTGCATATAATTGAAAATTAGAGATTCTTCTGGCCAATTGCAGAGAGGTAGAAATAAGTAAAGCTATAATTTTGATATCTTGTCAACGATACATTTCGTGGTAGTTTACCTCCCAGGTGATGTTGAATAGCTAATCAAAGTTGTTGCATCTTTATGCTATTAAGCTTTAATTCGTGTTACACTTTAACATGTAACTACAGGGATTACTATGGAAATTTTTTGTTATAAATGATGAGATGATATATTTTAAATGAATTTGTATTTTAGAGGTTTAATCCAAACTTTGAAACTGTTTGTCTAATGTGATGTTGCATTGCATGAAACTAGTTGATCTTAATAGCTTTTCAGGTTACATTTGATATTATATCTACATAATTTAACTAATTATTTTAGCTAAATTTAAAGATGAAAGGACTCAGAAGTTTAAATCAAACAAAAGGTAATATTTTCTGTTCAAAATTTATATAATTCATCGCACATTTATTTGAATATTATTTTTATTTTATTTTTAAAAAGGTTATTTAATCTAAAATACATGTGCAACACATGTGTTGAAAACTAGTTATGATATAAAGAGATCTAAGAGTTCACGTGTTCTGTCATTTCTATCTTCCATCCCGTGGCTACCTTGAAAGTCATTTAATATAACTTGACCACCTAAATTAGGTCCAAATTTCTTTTTTAATAAAGGCTTCAAGAATGGACTCTCTTACTAGGCCCATCTTTGAAAGTTCTCTTAAAAGCCCCATGTGCTTGTCATGTGACCCTCCTCCTTTAAAAATGTCAGTTGTTAGACAAGTACAGCCCACATGTTTAACGACCTTCTAATCCTTGGAATCAAGGATTTTCGTACTTTACCCATGGATGATCCCTTTTAATCTAGTAGCCCATAACTCTATTAGAAACCTTAGCAACCACATCTCCTTATTCTGCGAGTTTCCTGGTGGATTTCGATTGCACTTAAAATCTCATAATAAACTCTTCTTGTATCGAAATATAATAAATGATTCCTTCTCAAACTATTACCACCTCTGGTACATTCCTACCATCATTAGAAACTAGCTAGAATGCTTGCCCACTTCAAATGATTTTTAGTTGTCCCTTCCTTCATGGAAATCCATACCCCACAAAGCTCCCCAATTTCTTGAAAAACTTTCTTGGATGAAAGGTGAAGAGGAACACCAACAACTTTAATCCAAATAGTCTTAACTATACAACCAACTATGGGATTCCACAATTCCAGGTTGAGTGACCATGGAGAATCTTCTCAGCCATGAATCTACTTGGAAACTTAATAAATACTTCTCCATACATCTCATATATATATTCACCCCAAAAGCAGATTTTCAGTTGGTTATTGACCCTATTATAATGCTAGGTTAGGTGGGTTTCTCTTCAATAACCTTTTTGATATACCGAACTAAGCATCTTTTGACGCAACCATCGACTTTAGACTTAAAAGCTACATTAATATCGATATTTTCCTTTTGTATCCTCACCTCAGCTTCTTTAAGATTCTTGGACTTCCATTTGCTTTCTTGTATTGTATTAACATATGGGTTGTTGGTTTTAGTTTCTCTAGGAAGAACTATCAAGTCCAACTTAAGAAAATATTTTATGAAGCTCTTTATCTTAAATGCAATATCACACCAATCAACATTCAAAGTTGTTCTCGAAATAATAATGGCAGTTCCCTCACTTCCATTCAAGGATAATATGCTCATGTGTCTACCATACTCCCTAAATATTCTGGTGCAAAAGTGCTTTGTATCAAAGATTTGTGATTTTCCATCTCCTAACTACTTTCTAGTGCCCTTTGAAGGCCTCTCTAAGTAAGAAACAAATTCATTCCATGATCTTGTTGCTTATGGTCGGTCTTTTTTTTTCAAAAAATTGCTTCTTCTTTTTTAAAGCTAAGTTGGGCAAGCCCATTTTATTGATATAAAAAAAAGCAACATAACTCAGGCCCAAAAGTGACTTGAGTCCAACAAATAACAAATCCAAACAAGAAAAGGAACAAAAGGGGAAAATCAACTCAAATTAGGAAAAAAAATGACCTAGAAGGGGCGACGGATCATCTTCCATTTCTCAGGAAAACAACAACGCCAGTGGAGCTTCTCCGCCACCGTTGAGCTATGTCAAGACCTATGGAGCTTGAGCGACCTCCATACCAAGCATGTACAGGTCTCACAAATTTCATATAGTCGACTCTGTGAAGAATTCTCGGCACAAAAGACTAACATGAACTCAACATGAGTGCTACTATCCCAGATCTAATCGAAAATAAGAGAGCCATTGTAAATGAGTTCATACACCTTGAGTCTTCAACCTCTAAGGAATGAAATACAACGAGCTAATACCACTGCAACAGATCTAGGATTCAAGGTATTAACTCTCCACAATGTTATCCACTGTTACTGCTAGATAAAATCTCATCTCTATTATCACAAACATCTATAAAATCTGAAATTGTTGTGATTGTTCTTAGCTCCTGAATGTGTTATTGATTCTGCTATATCCTTGTAATTACTGTAAAAAAATTAATCGGTGACTGCTTTTCCATGATTACAAGCCCTATTTTGAAATTTCTTGATTCTCAAATTGGGGCACTTGTGTTTTTCCAGTAATAGAATTTCCTTTGTGTTTTGTGGGAGTTCTTGTATATTATGAAACTATTTGATAGTAGTAGTACCTGGAAACTAAAATCATGTTAGTGAAAAAATCAGCAAGTTTGATTCCTTCTCTGTATATGTACACAATCTCCACCAGATCATTGATCATTATGTCTTTGATACCCTTACATCAACTGAGATCAACCAAGGACTTCCCAAACACCCCATCCAAAATCTTCTTAGCTATTGAGGAATCAGTTTCAATGGATATAGGTATTATTCCATTAGATAGATAATACTTTAAACCATTCTTAATACCTTAATTTCTACTTCAATGACTTCAGAATCCTTCAGCAGCTTCAGCATACACCATATTTCCTTCCCAATTCCTGATACATAAATCTAGAGAGGTAGGTCTTGGGTTACCGCTACTAGCACCATCTGTATTTCACTTAAAACAATTTCTATTAGGAGATTTCCACACTACAACTTTACCGCAATTTTATGGAGTATATTCCTCTAGATATCTGATCAATTCAGCCCTAGAACTAGGAATGTCAACCATCCATGGATATCTTAGCTTAGGAAACCACACCAACTGCCTATTGATGCTCAAAATCATGTCCATTTTAGATATTGTTCCCATGTTTAATCAAGTTTTCATCTTCCATATATGTCAAAGGATGATGAAAGGCATGACTTTGAATAAAGATTTAAGCTTAGCTACCTTCCACCATAATTCAATCACATGCTTGAGCTATACAAATGGTCCATGAATCCCAACAGCCTTTGAAAAAAAGTTCCACACAATAGAAGACATAGTACAGTTGATGAATAAATGATCAAAAGATTCATTTACACTATTATTGCAACAACAGTGTACGGAATCTGAAATTCTCAACCTCATCAAAACTTCACCAAATGGTATTTTCTTATGCCAAATTCTCCACATCAAAAAGAATACCAATTGTTGATCTTCTCGTCATATTACGACTTTTTCCATCCATTCATACCAGATAGCATTACCAAATGTCTCCTTGTGATGTCAACAGACTTAAAACTTGTATTAAAGTAAATCCTATTGTACCCATCTTTGTGTAGAAACTATCTAATCGGATATGAAAAGAAGAAGAATGGGTTCATAAGAAAAGTGTTTAATTTCTGACTAGAACCACCAGAAAAGGTGTTTGCATTCCTAAGAAGTAGGAGAGAGAAAAATCTTAGGAATAGTTCCTGAGAGCATTTTAATTCATATTTTAAAAATGAATTCGAACCTGGAATCTCAATACGTAGGAGTCAAATGTAGGATGTATTATTTAAAATAGTCCTTGGATTAAAATTTAGTCGATCCAATACAATGTTTGGTTGCACAATTCAACTCAAACACACTTAATACATGGATAACTTGATACACCATATGTGGTCTTACCTAATACCAAGGATACCTGGGGATTACTAATACCAAGTTTTTAGTAAGACTTGGATAAGGCAACAAAATGAATTAACTGCCCCTCAATTTCTTTATAAAATCTTCAAATTTGATAAAGAAACACACGTTGTTCTACTTTGGTGCCTTTCCTTTTTCTTTTGTAGGATTTTCTTTTCTTAGGCAATGGAGAATGTCATGACCCCAAACATGGCCTAGGCGTAACATGGTGTATAGGACCCCGATAGGACCTACACCAGCCACTTAGCATACGTCATACAAGATAATAGAAAATTTAGAGAGTTTAACAGACAATTTAAAAACATAAGAGTTTCTTGACAGGAACCCATGGCAATTAAATAAAACCCTAACTTGATTGGGGAATCTAGCTTTACAAAATTGGAGAATTTAGGAACCTTATGGAGGAAAGGACTCCATAGGTGAATACTATCATACCTTGATGCCAAAATCTTGAAATCAATGGTGAAATTGGAGACTTGACTTGAAACCCTAGCCTTCTTTTTCAAACTTTAGAGAGAGAAATATTTGAGAGGTTGAAATTGTTCAACTTTTGGAATTTTAGAAGAATTAATTGAATTGGGTGTTTTGGGGTTATATAGGGCTTTGGGTAGAAGGCAAAATGACGTAATATTGAGTTAAAACAAATTGAGAAAAGACCCAAAATCCCTGACTTAAAAGCTGACAAAATAACTTCAAGGAGGCCTAAACGACCCGTCTAAGACCACCACGGCCCGTCTAACGGGTCGTGAAGAAACTTTGCCTGACAAGGCTTCACTATTTCGAGAATAACGTTTTACTCTGAACTTGGAATTAGGAAAGCTCAGTGGCGTTGGAAAGATGACTCTTAGATCTTCAATTTTGTAGGTCATGGGCCACCTAATTCATTTTGTGCTAAAAGATATGATCGTCTGAAGTTGACGCTAAACTCTAAGTCTGATAAACCACCTTCACGAATGACTTCACGGTCCATGTGGGGCTTCATGGGCCATTTAGACGTCTGTGGTCCTTGACCAGTTACTAGTGGAGAACCCCTTCTGATTTGACCCACTTGACGACCCCTTTAACGACCCATCAACATCACCACGGGACGTTTGGGCGTCTGTCAAGGTGAAGCCTGCCTGGGGAAGGTTTTGGGAGGCATCACGAGCTCATTAACGGACCGTGGTCCCCTTCACGGCCCGTCTAGGGCTCCGTGGAGGGTTCCATGGTCCACCTTTGGGCTTGTGACTTGCCTGTTTGACCCTTTTCTAGCGTTTCTCGAATCCGAGGTGTTACATTATCTCTCCCTTGGGAACATTTGTCCTCGAATGAGATTCAAGACATCATAAGGAGGGTAGGAAGTTAACCTAACAGCCAACATAAAATGCAATCACATAAATGCACATATCTGAGGAGGAAACATCAACTCCAAGCTAAAGCAAGTTCAAAACATCATATCATGAAGTCCATATGCAACTCATACTCAAATATACATAAACATGGACAAATCAATCAAATTAACTCATTTTCTCAAAAATCAAGTTTTTTTCATGAACATGCATAAATGAGGAATCATAGGAATATCTAAGACACATGAAACCAAAAGAGTAAACCATGAGGAACTGGATACCTCAAGCTAGAGTAGGGACGGGGGGAAAGAAATGAGGATAACGGGACATCATATCGGCCTCGGCCTCCCAAGTATCACCCTCAACTAACTGATTCCTCCATAGAACCTTTACGGAAGCAACTTCTTTGTTTCTCAACTTCTTAACCTGCCGGTCTAAAATCTCAATCGGAACTTCCTCATAAGAAAGATTATCCTTAACTCCCAAACCTTCTAAGGGAACTATGGATGTCAGATCTCCAACACATTTCTTCAACAAGGAGACATGAAAAAATGGATGCACTGATGTCAAATCATAAGGCAAATCAAGTTCATAATCAACCTTACAAACACGCCTCAAAATTTGATATGGGCCCACATAACGAGGACTAAGCTTTCCTTTCTAAATCTCATTACACCCTTCATGGGTGAAATTTTCAACTAGACCCAATCATTCACATTGAATTCAAGATCTCTTCTTCTAACATCAACATAGGACTTTTGTCGACTTTGAGCCATTTTTAACCTTTATCTATTCTTCTAACATCGACATAAGACTTTTGTGGACTTTGAGCTATTTTCAACCTTTCTCTAATAAGCCAAACTTTCTCCATAGGTTGTACCAACTCGGGACCTATCAACGCAACTTCACCCACATCAAACCAACTTATAGGAGATCTACACCTCTTACCATATAGAGCGTCAAATGGAGCCATTTCAATGCTTGAGTTATGGTTATTATTATACGTAAATTCAATCAAAGGCAAGTGATCATCCAAATTACCCTTGAAGTCAATTACACATGCTCATAACATATCTTCCAAAGTTTGGATAGTACGCTTCACTTTCCCATTAGTTTGCAGATGAAAGGTCGTACTAAGCTTAACACAAGTACCAAGACCCTTTTGGAAAGATATCCAAAAGTGAGAAGTGAATTGGGTACCATGATCAGAGATAATGGACAACGTCACTCCATGCAACCTAACCATTTACCTCAGGTACAACTTAGCATAGTCCTCCGCCAAATAAGAAACCTTGACGGGAATGAAATGAGCCGATTTCGTCATACGATCTACTATAACCCATATCGAGTCATGTTGGCGTCGGGTGCAGGGTAAACCAACAATGAAGTCCATATTCAAGTCTTCCCACTTCCAAGTAGGTATACTAATGTCTTGGGACAAACCTAGTGGTTTTTGATGCTTAACTTTCACTTGTTTGCAATTTGGACACTTAGCCACAAATTCTACAATATCCTTCTTCATCTCATTCCACCAATAGACCTCTCACAAGTCATGGTACATCTTGGTGGCTCCCGGGTGAATGGAATATCGAGAACTATGGGCTTCTAATAAGATATGTTCTCTCAAGTCATCTACATTGGGAACACATAAATGACCTTGATAACGAAGCACACCATCTCCCCATTGAGAGAAAGCCTCTACGGACTTTTTAAACACCACTTCCTTAAATTCAACCAAAGTCTGATCAAGACCTTGCTTGGCTTTCACATCTGCCACAACATATGATTTTGAACCATTGTGAACCATAACACCACCTTTGGTAGAGTCAAGTAATCGAACATCCAACAAGGGGACAATCTATGAACATCTCCAACCAACTCATTTTTATCATCCTCAATATGAGCAACACTACCCATCGATAACCGACTAAGACCATCTGCCACCACATTTACCTTGGCGGGTGGTAAAGAACACTCATATCATAATCCTTCAATAACTCAAGCCGCCTTCTTATGCAAAAATTTAAATCTTTTTGTTCAAACACATATTGCAAACTCTTGTGGTCGGTAAAGACATCTACATGAACACCATATAAGTAATGCCTCCAAATTTTCAAAGCAAACACAACCGCCGCTAGTTCAAGGTCATGGGTAGGATAATTCTTTTCATGACTCTTAAGTTGCCTTGAAGCATAGGAAATGACTTTCCCATTTTGCATAAGGACACATCCTAACCCAGTCCTTGAAGCATCACAATAAACAACAAACCCATCGGTTCCTTCCAGTAAAGTCAACACCGAAGCGGAAGTAAGTCTACCTTTTAATTCTTAGAAACTCTTCTTGCGTGCTTCCGACCATATGAAGTTAGCCTTCTTTTGGGTCAATGCCGTCAATGGAGAGGCAATCAAAGAAAACCCTTTCACAAACCTTATATAGTATCCGGCTAAATCCAAGAAACTTCTAATATCCGAAGGGGATAGAGGTTTAGGCCAACTCTCAACCTTATCCGTCTTCTAAGGATCTACCTCAATACCCTCACAAGAAACAATATGACCAAGAAAATCTACGGACCTTAACCAAAACTAACATTTGCTAAACTTTGAAAAGAGTTGTTGGTCCTTGAGAATTTTCAACACAATCCTCAAATGATCGGTATGCTCGTCTTCACTCCTCGAATAGATCAATATATCATCAAATAACACATTCACAAACATATCAAGGTATTGCCTATCACAAACATATCAAGGTATTACCTATCACAAACATATCAAGTTACTGCCTAAACACCTTATTCATTCCATAAGAGCGGCCGGAGCATTATTCAAGCCAAAGGACATCACCAAAAACTGATAATAACCATACCGAGTTCGAAAAGACATTTTTGGAATATCATCATCATTCACCCTCAATCGGTGATAACCCAACCGGAGGCTTATCTTAGAGAAGTAACTTTCTCCTTGTAGTTGGTCAAGCAAATCATCTATTTTTGGAGAGGATAATTATTCTTAACGGTAACCTTGTTCAATTGACAGTAGTCGATACACATACGAAGTGAACCATCTTTTTTTCAAACAAACAAAACTCGAACACCCCATTGAGAGATACTCGGTCAGATAAAACCCTTATCTAACAAATATTTCAATTGCTCTTTCAATTCATTAAGTTCTTTTGGATCCATTCGATAAGGAGGAATAGAGATAGGTTGTGTATCTGGGAGAAGGTCAATACCAAAGTCTATTTCCCTTTCAGGAGGAATACCGGGTAGATCATCAGGAAACACTTTCGGAAACTCATTTAAAACGGGAACCGACTCAAGAGTAGGGGTTTTGGAATCCATATCCCTTACCTAACTAGTTGGTATATGCAACCCTCAGAAATCATGTTTTTAGCTTTAAGACAAGAAACAAACTGACTCTTAGGCATAGAATTTCCCCCTTTCCTCTCTAGGATGGGTTCATTGGAAACTAGAACTTGACTACTCGCGTTCTACAATCAATAGAAGCATCACATGAATGCAGCCAATCCATACCAAGGATAACATCAAAATCTAACATATCATGCTCTACAAGATCAACATGAGTGACTCTATAGGATAAGGAGACGGGACACCTCATATAGACTCTCTTAGCCACAATGGAATCACTAACTGGAGTAGAGACCGAAAAGGATCTAACAACACATCCGGAAGAACATCAAACCTCATAGCCACATATGGCGTCAAAAAAGACAAGGTAGCACCGGGTCAAGTAAAGCATAAAAATCAAGTTGGCAGACTTTCAACATACCAGTAACAACATCGGTAGAACCCTATTGCTCATGACGAGTCTGAAGTGCATAGAATCGGTTTTTCTTTGGAGCACTTAAACCTGAAACACTATGTGAAGTTGCTTACCTTCTCTTCCCTTAGCCGTAAGTGATGGATAATCCCTTATTTTATGATCTCTATTACCACAACCGAAGCAGCCATTTATGTTGGCTAAGCACTTACCCTCGTGCTTCTTTCCACACTTAGTACAAGTAGACAATAAAGATCCACCGACATTACCTCCTTGAGGCTTAGGGTTAGACACCCTATATTTGTTAACTTAGGAGGAGCATTGGAGGAACCTTGACCGGAAAACCTTTTTCGGAACTTCATTCGACCATGTCCATCAGACCTTGAATGTGAGAATTTACCATCACCGGTCATTTCCTTCTTTGTCTCCCTAGATTTTCCCCTAAGTTTCTCCTCTTCTATTTGTTAAGCATGAACCATAAGACAAGAAATGTTCATATCATTAATAAGCATGGCGGTACAACATTCCTTGACCACCATCTCGGACATGCCCGAAATAAACTTACTCATCCTTTCCCTAGGGTCGGCAATCATAGTAGGAGCATACTTAGACAATTGTGTGAACTTCAAAGGATATTCCTTCACACTCATGTTTCCTTGATGAAGGTTGATGAATTCAACTACCTTTGCCTCCCTCATCTAAAGGAGGGAAGAACCTATCAGGAAAGCAACTTTGAACTTTTCCCAATCAAGAGGACCCGCATTTTCTGCCCTCTCTTTTTTACATTAATTGAACCATATTTGAGCAACACCCTTAAGTTGATAAGCGGCCAATTCCGCCTTTTCCATTGACGTCACTCCCATGATTATCAACACTTTATACACTTCATCGGTGAACTCTTGAGGGTCTTTCTCAACCTTAAAATCATGAAACTCTGGAGGATTCATTCTAGTGAAGTCTCTCACTCTGGTTGTCACCATACCCACATTTGGGTTCACGGGGACCACAACCTCCCTATTGGCTTGAGCCAATACTTGAAAAGCATCCCTAAACTCTGCATTAGTCACTTGTTCAGCGAAAGGGTCGACCGGAACTTAAGGAGCTTCTCGTTCCACATTCTCATTCACCTTCCTCCTAACGTAAGCTCTTTGAGGGTCCATATCATGAAAAGCATCGGATCAGGATTAGGAGAAAGGAAATATAGAGTTACACTCTATCGCACAACTTAGAGTAATGAAAGAAGTTGATTTTCCTAAACACCTTATAGCTTCTCATTCATAAATGTGGCGCATTTCACACTCATGAACAAGACTCTACTCGATGTGGCTTATGAGACTTCCTTGGACCTTTCTAAACCTTGTGCTCTAAATACCAAGTTTGTCACGACCCAAAGCATGGCCTAGGCATAACATGGCATATAGGACCCGAGAGGCCCTACACAAGCCACTTAGCATACATCATACAAGCTAATAGAAAATTTAGAGAGTTTAAAAGACAATTTCAAAACATAAGAGTTTATAAAATGTAGTGGAAGTCCAACATAGTCTCAAAGTCATCTAGTACATGAAGAGTGATCGGAACGTAACCCGCACATCACATACAATACTGAAAAGTAAAGACAATAGGAAATAAAAGCTTGGTCCTCAAAACATGATTACTCGCCAATCTTCAATATCTACTAAGGCAATCTCGAGCCACGGGGATGAAAATCGGAGTGTCAGATCTTATATTTTTATAAGAATGTAGGCAAGAGTATACATTAGTACAAAAATGTACCAAGTATGATAGCAATGCATAGCATTATAAAATCATGCTAAAAAGATATTTTCGGGACATGCAATGACCAAGCTAAATCATGAGATAAAAGGTTTACAAAACATAAATTGTAAAACATGGTCAATGCAAGCTAACATTTTTAAAACATTCGTGAGATACTTCTAGAAGTAACCTTAGTTCATTCTTGTGGGAGATTTACTGTTAACCGACATCTAAGACCATTTAACTATTAACATGGAATTTGGTTTTATCCCCACACCAAAAAGGGGTGTCCTACTTGCCAAGGTAAGACCATGAACTTCTAGCTTACATGGATCCACTAGCTAATGTCTATCATCCTATGGGGGCACATAGGTATGGGATAAGGAGATTGCTACTAGAAATCTGACCTCAAGCTATAGGAGAGCTTCCATCTCAATATCCTCTCGGTGCTAAGCGTAAATCCCACGGAATAGTCATTATCTTAATAGAGGCATGGGTAATCTCCGCTTGCCTTATCATCCATGGAAGGCACATCAAGTAGCCAATCCAAGCTAGGTTTCATTAGAATATCTCCTAAATCTTGATTCAAAGTTTAGTTGAGAAAACCTTTCAACCCTAAGAATCCTTTATGTGAGAAAACCCTTTCACAATCATATATTTCATGTGTATGTGAGAAATCCTTTCACAACAACAACAACAACATGGATGCTTTACTCTCAAAGAAACTTAAATCATTGTTCATCAATTTCCTAAAGAACATGCATGTCTTCATAAATTCATCTTTCATAGTTCAAAACCCACACCATATCATCAAAGTATAGAAATCATGGGTTATGCATGGTTTCATGGAGGATTCAACTTAAAACATGTGATTTCTTCAATTCATGCATAAGAAGACATAAATCAACATTGAAAGGAATCCATGGTAATTGAATAAAACCCTAACTTGATTGGGGAATCTAACTTTTCAAAATGGAGAATTTAGGAACCCTATGGAGGAAAGGACTCCATAGGTGAATACTATCATACGTTGATGTCAAAAGATTGAAATAAATGGTGAAATTGGAGACTTGACTTGAAACCCAAGCCTTCTTCTTCAAACTTTAGAGAGAGCAATATTTGAGAGGATGAACTTGTTCAACTTTTGAAATTTTAGAAGAATGAATTGAATTTGGTGATTTTGGGGGTAAAAATCATCATATAGAGCTTTGGGTAGAAGGTAAAACGACGTAGTATTGAGTTAAAACAATTGAAAAAAAACCCAAAATCCCCTGACTTAAAAGCTAACGAAACTTCAAGGAGGCCTAAACGACCTGTCTAAGACCACCACAGCCCGTCTAATGGGTCGTGAAGCCTGACAGGGCTTCACTATTTTGGGCATAATTTTACTCCGATCTTGGAATTAGGCAAACTCGGTGGCGTTGGAAAGAAGACTCTGTGATCTTTAATTTGGTAAGTCATGGGCCACCTAATTCATTTTGTGCTAAAATATATGATCATTTGAAGTTGACCCTAAACTCTAAGTCGGATAAACCCCTTCACGGATGACTTCACGGTCCCTATGGAGCTTCGCGGGTCGTTTAGACGTCTGTGGTTCTTGACCAGTGACCAGGGGAGAACCCCTTCTGATTTGACCCACTTGACGAGCCGTCAACATCACCACGGGCCGTCTGGGTGTCCGTCAAGGTGAGGCCTGCCTGGGGCAAGTTCTGGGAGACCTCACGAGCCCCTTAACGGACTGTGGTCCCCTTCATGGTCTGTCTAGGGATACGTGGAGGGTTCCATGGTCCACTTTTGGGCTTGTGACTTGCCTGTTTGACCCCTTTCTAGCATTTCTCGAATCCAAGGTGTTACAGAGAAGGTGTAACTGTGTAGGATTAATTACTGATCATCTTCACTATCAGCCTCCAACTATTTACTTCTCTAACAAGGTTTGAACTTTCTTTTCTTTTCTTCTTTTCTTTTCTTCTTGTTCCCAAATGGTTCTGAATATGTGTATTGAAATATTCTTGAAAATTAAATAAAATCTCACCAATGGAATGGACATGAAAATATTCCATAATGCTATACATGGAATAGAAAATCACATAATAATTCAAGGGTATAATTGAAAAGAAGATTTTTTATAGAGTTTTGAACCAAACACAAGATTAGGTAGAAAGCAGTGAATCAAACACTTGATAAAAATAATCCCTGCGTTATCAATCTTTCTACCAAACGACCCTTTAATGTCTTGGAAATCCCACCTCTGGACTTGAGATTGAATCCCTGGTAACTCACCTACCAAATCCATCTTTCAATTTTATAGATCGTGGAACTTAGACCTCAAATTCGTACTTATTATGTGTAAAAATCGTAAGACACTGCCTCATGGATTAGGCTTCATTGCCCAAGTCAAAGGAGGACTTGGTAAGACAATGGGGTTGAAATAGAGAGCTTCCTAAGAGAAATTATTTGCATATTGTCTTATACAATTAAAAAAACTATTAAAAGATTAGCATCCATCGGATATGGTTGGATCGGATTGGGTTTTTTATTTGCATTTGTATTTATTAAATTTAAAAAGTATACAAAAAAATATTACCAATCGATAGTTGGGCGAGTGTGATTTTGTGTTAGTAAAGGTAAATTTGTGATACTTGTGTTTAAAAAAAATAGTTAAGTGACTTTGGTGAAAAAAGCGCATATTTATATGACCATCTATAAACTTTATCCATCATGTGTTTAGTTCCTCAATTAGAATAAATTATAGTTTTCACGTCTAAATGAGTTTTGCTCAAAAAATTGAGGGGAAATAAATATATATTAAACCAACAAAAATACTAATAGTAATAATTTAGTGTTACCTTCTAAAAAATATAAGATAATAATAATTAAGTTCCTTCTATTTCTTCCTTACAATGAAGATCTAAATTTACTATGGTAGATTATTTAATAACTCATATGAAATTCAATTTACAAATCCTCTATAAATACCCAAGGGCTTAACATTTTATTTTCATCACATTTTACAAAGAGTTGAGCATCACCTCACTAAAGTTAGTTTAATTATTTTCTTTTTTCAAATTATATTTCTTCACATTAATTTTTCCTATACAAATCAAATCTCTCTTCAACTATATCATTAGATTTTTTTCGACTGCTATAGAAAACGTGAAAAATTGATCCCAAAGAAAATTTTACCCTTTTTGTAAATTCACGTTGTTACAAAAAGGCTAATTGTAACATCATTTTCACCCTGATTGATAACTTGTAGAAATGTACCCGTTTATCATGTATATATATACAGTCAAACCTCTCTATAACTGCATAATTGTCCAAATATTTTTTTGCCAATTATAGAAAAAGTGAAAACTTGATTGTTATCATGAAATTTTTTCACATTTTCGATAACCGGCAAAACAATATTTGGACAAATATGTAGTTATAGAGAAGTTTGATTTTATATATATATATATATATATATATATATATATATATATATGATAAACGAGTATATTTCTACAATTAATCAATCAAAGGGAAAATGATGTTATAGTTAGCCTTTGTGTAACGTGAATTCATAAAAATGACCAATTTTCTTTGGAATCATTTTTTCACGTTTTCTATAGCAGATAAAAAAATCTAGACAAATGATGTAGTTGAAGAGAGAATTGATTGTATAGGAACAGTTCATGTGAAAAAATATAATTTGTAAAAGAAAATAGTTAAACTAACTTCAGTGAGGTGATGCTCAACTATATGTAAAATGTGATGAGAATAAAATGTTAAGACCTTGGATATTTATAGAGGGTTTGTGAACCTGATTTCATATCAGTTATTAAATAAGCTAACATAAAACTTTGATTTTCAAGATAAGGAAGAAATGGAAGAAACTTAAATATTATTATTTTTTTAGAAGGTAACACTGCTTAATTATAATTATCTATTTTGGTTGTTTTAAATTTATTGCCCATCAATTATATATATAAATAAAATTGCATCATCTAACGTTCATTGTTCTTATAGAGATAGTTTTATAAAGAGATTTGACAGTAATTGTAATGACCCGTAAGGTCATTTTTAGAAAATTATCATTTTACCCATCCTTGATAGTTGTCCTGAGTCATGTTTGGTTAGTTAATGAAGTTAGTTTTGAAATTCGACTTAAAAGTTGTAGTTTTTTGAAGTTTTGAGTTTTGAAAAGTTTAAAGTTGTTAAAAGTGGTTTTTGGAAAACTGGAGTTTCAAGTTTTGAAATAGAATTTCGTCAGTTCCATCAGCTCCGGAATGCAGAATTGGGTCTAGGAGTGGTTTCTTTTTTTTGTTTTCAGAGTTTTTTCCGGGATTTGAGGCCTTGAGTTGGAGATTTAAGTAAATTTAGAACTTGACCTAACTTTGGTCAATATTCAGAGTTCGGACGCTCGGATCGGATATTCGACGATTCTATTGAATTTCAGAGGATGATTTTAGGCCTAGGTGAGGTCTTGGATGAAATTTTCAAAGATTCGGAGGGCAGTTTGGTGTTTTTTAGCGTAAGTTAGTTTTTTTTTTTGTGACTTTCATGGGATATTGTTCAAGGGGATCTCAGATCCGTGTTTCGATGGTTCGATTGAGTCAGGAGCATCGACTTTAGTTGGATAGCATATCTAGTTTGTGTTCTCGGGATCCTGAGGGTCCATTCAATGTTTTCGTGCCTCGTGTAAACTGTTGAGTTTGGTGCATGTAAATTTATTCATCCCAATCGCGGGGCCAACCCACACGATTGTGAAGGTGTTTGTTTTTGTGCATCGCGATCGCATGGATGGTCGTCGCGATCGCATGGATGGTCGTCGCGATCGCATGGTGATGTTTTTCTTATCATCGTGATGGTCAAAGTAAATTAGTTGACATATTTTACTCATTGCGAGGTCATGGAACAATATGTCTTTCCAAAAATCAGGGTTTCAACCCCATTTCACCATCTTTGAGCTAGGGGGACTTTTGGGAGGTGATTTCTAAAGGGTTTTTCGTGTGAGATCATTTGGGTAAGTGTTTGTGACCCTAAATCATTATTTTTATAATTATTGTTTAGGATTTTAAACATCAAATTATTGAGTTGGAATGTCACGACCCAAAATTTGAGGTGATAATGAACCACACCCCGAAAACCCCCAAAAAAGGTGTGTAAGCCAAAACTAACACATATACGAGACTCCCAAAGAGAAGTGAGGCCACAAACAATAGAAAAGAACAATAAAGAATAACCCAAAACCTGGTAGTATAAGTATAAAGAGGATCCAATACAACTTTAGAGTATAAAACACATCACAAGTCACCGAAAAGAAACAAAGACTGAAAATAAAGGATGGAACTAATGGTGATCCGAGAACAGGATCTTACCACCACTCTGAAATGATCTCCAAAGCTAGAAACAATAAGTCGTGCGTGGAGTACCCTGACTAGAATCTACATCAAAAATGATACAGAAGTAGGGGTGAGTACAATCCACAAATACTCAATAGTCTTGGCCGACTGAGGAAAAAGGAATTAATCAACTTATGAAATATACTAAGGAACGCTTCAACCTGCATACAGATAAGTCCCATTCTGACATCGTTGCCGCCAATTTATAATTAATGGTGCGAGTAAAGTAAACACATAAGGTCACAATAGTTTCAATATCACAGACAAGTCAAGCAATTCAAATAATTAATGTAATGCAATGAGATGATGCAATGATGTGGTGGTATGATGGAATCAATGTTGTCGCACAACCTTTTGTATACACCATGTCCAGCTAAGGCTCCCAGACAAGGACCCATGGGGGACTCGCAGTCCATATACCAAATCACAATCCCAACATCTTATCAATTTTCCACCTCAGCGTGGTCAAGGATATAAAAAGGTGTCTCATTTTCTTTCTCAAAAGAAATCTCCATATTTTTCTCAATTTCTAAAGAACATGATATAATGAATGAGGATGGATTCATAACAACACATATATAACATGGAGGCAATAATATAGTCAATGTGTATCAAGAGTCTAAATTTCTCAAAACTCAGTCGAATCATGATATACACCCTTATAAGAAAAATAGTGGGAAAGAGTTCATTTGAAATAAGTGAATTCCAATTAGAAAGTATTCCGTTTACTCAAAGCATTATAAAGTTTTCAACTAAGCCCCTCACTCAAGTATTACAAGTCAAATAGCATTACAAGCCTCTCTCACTGACAACTCATGAATCATATCCTCTCAAAGCAAATAGAACAACAATTAAGGCATGAACACATGCTAAACAACACATTTAATCCCCCACATGGCAACACAATACGATCAAGCCCCCGCACGGGAAACACAATACAATTCACAGCCCAAAATCATGCTACGATCTCATCCCATAGCCTAAGACGTAAGAATGAGCAATTACCCAATTCCAGTCTAAGAGATGGATAGCCAAACCTACCTCAAGGCTGAAACTTCACCCGAACAACTCTACCGGAGCAAATCCTCAACCACACGCTAACCAAAATAATCTTCAACTATCGAGAATGGAAAGAGTTCATCAAAAAGGTGTCCAATGATACCTATATTGATAGAATTTGAAATCGGGGGTAAAATAGTTCAAAAATTACTTCAGAAATCAAAAGGGTAAAATCATATTTTTAGTTGAAATCAAGTTCTACAAGCCAAGAGGAGATCGTGGTTGAAAACCACATTAAAGCAAGCAAGAATCAAGCTCTAAATCAAGAATTTACTACTTTTCCAACTTTGGGAGAAAAACCCCTAAACCCACATTTGAAATGGGGTCAAAATAAGAAATTTCCAGAAAAACTGTCAAAATCAGTTTACCCACAATACAAGGACCTTCAATCCTGAAGTTCAACGAAAACCCATTTCAAATAGACCTTCAAATCAACAATTTTTGATTTCACAACTTTAGGGTTTAAAATCTCAACTTAATGGATAGAAATCATGAATTATGAAAGGGATACTCATGGGAAACGAGTAAAATAAGGCTAGAAATACGTACCCAATGATTATGAAAGAAAAACACATCAAAAATCACCTCAAACCGACTTTTCTAGCTCCCAAAATGTCAAAAATACGAAAGGGTTCGAATAGATATTTAACTTAGTGATTTCGTCACTAAAACCCATTTTTTGTCGCTAAAAGTATAGTTCTTTGCCTAAAAGTGTGCACCAACAACCTTGAAAACATCTTTCTGACTCTCAAAACTCATTTGAAATCCTATAAACACGAACCAATAATGCAAACTCGTCATAAAACATGTTTTGGAACCAATGGAATCGTCGGATTTCAAAAAAATGGTTATGACCGAAATACCCCTCGAAACCTATTTAGGATAAAAATTCAACTTTTTACCTAAATATCCAAATACATCCTAAGATCTAGGGACTCTAACCGATCACCTTACTAGACCAAACTCGACGTTTTGGTCTCAATAAAACTGGTGGAATCCCCATACGACGCTCAAAACTCATAATGTTGGCCAAAGTCAACCATATCAAAAATTCCCAACTCAAAAAGGGAAAAATCACCAAAAACACACCCGATCATATAGGGGACCACACCAACCATTTCCGCAACCCAAACTAAGCATGAAAATCTATGAGGAAGGAAAAAATGGTCATTTTACAATTAAAAGCAAATTCACAAGAAATGAGACATTACACTATCCACCACTAAAACACATGTTCGTCTCCGAACGAAAAGCAAAATAAAATACCTGAAGGGATGAAAAATTGTGGATATCTATGATGCATGTCGGACTCCACCTCCCACATCGCCTCCTCAATAGGTCGGTGCCTCCACTGCACCTTCACTGAGTTAATATGCTTGGATCTCAACTATCTAGTCTACCTATCCAAGATAGCAATCGGCTACACCTCTAAGGATAGATGCTAATCCAAAGCAACAGAATCCCACTGAATCACATGAGAATCATCATGACAATATTGCTTAAGCATCGAAACATAGAACACGGGGTGAATCGTTGAAAGGCTCGAAGGAAAGGCCAACCTATAAGCTACCTCTCCACACTTTCCCAAAATCTCAAAAGGTCCAATAAAGTGCGGATTGAGCTTTACTTTCTTTTAAAACCTCATCACACCCTTGGTGGGTGACACCTTAAGCAAAACCCGCTCACCAATAGCAAAAGATACATCCCAGACATGCCTATCTACATAGCTCTTCTGCCTACTATGTCCCATCACAAGGTACTGCTGAATCAACTTCAATCTCTCCATGGAGTCTCTCAACAAATCAGTGCCCCAAAATCGAAGTCCAAATGAATCAAACAAACCAACGGGAGATCTACACCTCCTCCCATACAAAGACTCAAACGATGCCATCTGAATGTTGGAATGGTAACTGTTGTTGTGAGAAAACTCCACAAGAGATAGGGATTGGTCCCAATGACCACCAATGTCCATGACACAAGCCCGAAGCATGTCTTCAAGCACTTGAATAGTCTGCTCAGACTGACCATCGATCTGAGTATGGAAGGCGGTACTCAACTCAAGCTTCGTACTCATCTACTCATGCATAGAACTCCAGAAATAAGAGGTGAACTGCGCACCCCTAATAGACAAAATAGAAATGGGAACCCCATGCAACCAAATAATCTCATGAATGTAGATCCTAGCCAACTGCTCCACATTATATTTAGTGTTCACCGAAATAAAATGAGCCGACTTGGTCGACCGATCCATAAAAACCAAAACAAAATCAAATTTACCCAAAGTCAAGGGTAATCCATCATAAAATCTATAGTAATGGGATTCCACTTCCACTCAGGGATGGGCATCCTTTACATCATACCACCTAAGACTGGGCACCGGACCGGAATGGGACCACGGGACCATAATGAACCGGTACTGGACCGAAACGGGATGATTTGACCGGGTTTTTGATCGGTACCGAGATGAACCGGACCGGAATTATCAGGATAAAAACTTGGTTCCGTCCCGTCCCACTATATACCAGGATAGAACCGAAATGGACCAGAATGGAACTGGATGGGATAAACGGGACGGCACATATAGCTATTTCAAAAAATAATATACGTTTTTAGTTATTTTGAATTACGAAAATATGAATGTTTTATTATTTTTCTAAGTTTAATAGTTTATAATGTATTTATGTTTTGAAATTTATAATGTTTATTTGTAATTTTCCTTAAGTTTATTTTAAGTATATTATTTTTAAATTTTTACTTATAAGTTTGTAAGTTAAGTTTAATAAAGTTACTTTTTTTAAGTTTTTGAGTTTATGTTATAAGTTTTCAGGATTTGAATCTTTTGAAGTTTATAAGTTATATGTTATAAGTTAACTTGTAATTTAAATAACTTAAGTTTGTAATTTGTTAAATATATAAATTTTAAAGTTTTTAGGTTTATATTATTTGAAGTTGATGAATTAAGTTTGTAATTTTAAAAAATTAAATAAACAAAAAAGAAATGCTAATAAAAGTATAAAACAATGACAAAAATTTTTAAAAAAAACAATCCAATTTCATAGATCGGACCGAACTGGACCTGACCGAGCTGGAATCGGGATGAAACGAAATGAACCGGTATCAAATCATGATACTTTCCCGTTCCGAGTACCGTTTCAATGTATCCCATTCCGTCCCGAATAATACCGAAACGGTACTGGTACAACCCGGTCTGGTGCCCAGCCTTAGTACCAGCCGGTCTTTGATGCTCATACTTCACTTGCTGACAATTCAAACATTTTGCCAAAAAGTCCATAATGCTTCTCTTCATACCATACCACAAATAGTATTGCTTCAAATGATGATACATCTTAGCCGCTCCCAGGTGAATAGAGTTTTTAGAATAATGAGTCTCTTCCAATATCATGTGCACCCAACCACCCACTCTAGGCACACAAATATGACCACTAATCCTTAAAACTCCCTCGAGATCAAGAGAAGCCAACTTAGCTTCACTATACTTTTTCATGAATCACTCTCTACTTGTCATCCTCAAACTGGTGGGCACGAATCTGATCCATCAAAGTATACCTAGCCTCAAAAAAAGGCTAAAACATGGTGAGGTGTAGAAATATCAAGTCGAACCAACTGTCTAGCCAATGACTAAACCTCCAAGGCCAAAGGTCTCTCCTCCGCCTTAAGAAAGGTTAAGCTACCCATACTAGGAGTCTTCTGACACAAAGCATATGTTACCACATTTTCCTTGGCCGGATGATAAAGAATGGTGATGTCATAGTCTTTCAACAATTACAACCATCTACGCTGCCTCATGTTCAAATTTGGCTGAGAAAAGAGATACGTTAAGGCTACGATGATCGCTAAATATCTCACAATGCACACCATAGAGATAATGTCTCCATAACATCAAAACGAGGACCACTACCGCTAACTCAAAATCATGAGTAGGGTAGTTCTTCTCATGTACCTTTAGCTGATAAGAAGTATAGGCTATAACTCTCCCCTTTAGCATCAATACTTCACCTAGACTAACATCTGAAGCATCACAGAATACCTCAAATGCCACACCCTCCTCGGGTAGTGCCAAGATAGGTGTTGAGGTCAATAACTCCTTGAGCTTTTAGAAGATCACCTCACACTCATAAGTCCACAAAAATACCACAGTCTTCTGAGTCGGCTTAGTCAACGAAACTGCAATGGAAGAGAAACTCTGAACAAACTGACGATAATAACCCTCTAACTCGATGACACTCCGAATCTTGGTAGGAGAAGTAGGTCTCGCCCAATCACAAACTTCCACCACCTTGGTTGGATCGACCATAATATCTTCCTTGGATACCACTTGATCCAAGAAAACCACAGACTCAAGCCAAAACTCGCACTTGGAGAATTATTTCTCCTCTCTCAATCTGTAAAGAATGGTCCTCAAGTGTAGAATGTGATCGGCCTCATTCTTAAGATAAACCAAGATATCATCAATAAAAAAATCACAAAGAGATCCAAATAAGGCCGAAATACTCGGTTCATCAACTCTATAAAAGTAGTCGGGGCATAAGTCAGACCGATGGACATGACTATAAACTCATAATGTCCATAGCGAGTCCTGAAGGAAATCTTTGAAATATCAGAATCCCGAACTTCAACTAATGGTAGCCCGACCTCAAATCAATCTTAGAGAACACTGACGCACCCTGAAGCTGATCGAACAAATCATCGATGCGGGGAAGAGGATACTTATTCTTGATTGTAGCTTTGTGCAACTATCGATAATCAATACACCTCCTCATACTACCATCATTCTTCTTCACAAATAAGATTGGTGCTCCCCAAGCTGATACACTAGCCTGAATAAACCCTTTCTGCAACAAGTCCTCCAATTGAGCCTTCAATTCCGTTGGAGCCATTCGGTAAAGAAATATAGAAATGGGCTTAGTTCCCGGCTCCAAGTCAATCACAAAATCAATTTCATGGTCATGAGGAACACCCGGTTAGTCTGTAGGAAATACATCCATAAATTATCTTACCACTCTCGTGCCTCCTAAGGGGATGGATCTTTAGAAAGATCACGAACATGGGCCAGATAAGATAAGCATCCCTTCTTCATCATATGACGGGCATAAAGAAAGGAAATCACTCCCTTTAGATACAAACTCAGAGCACCCTTCCACAAAAATCGAGGTAAACTAAGGTAAGCTAAGGTCATGATCTTATCATAAAAATCAAGGATCGCATGATAAGGAGATAACCAATCCATACCCAATATCACATCAAAATCAAGCATATCAAGAAAATTCAAGTCTGCCTGAGTCTCACTAACAGCAAATGTCACTACACATCCCTGGTACACCCGATCCACCACTAAGGAATCACCTACCGAGGTAGAGGCGCTAATAGGCACAGCAACGGACTCACACACATGATCAATACCCACACCAAAACAAGTAGACATATCAGAATAAGTCGACACGGGATTAAATAATATTGTAGCAGAATGATGACAGACTGTAACTATACTTGTTATCACTACATATGAAGCCTCTGCCTCAGATCTACTGGTATATCATAGAACTATCTTCGGTCACCACTATTCTGAAGGCCACTACGAGCATCACCTCGAGATCCCTGAGCTCCACCCTTGGTGCCCTTGGCATCACCTCTAGCACTCTGAGAAGTAACTCATGTCGCTATAGCTAGTGTAGAATGAGTAGCTTCTGACCTTGACTGGATAGTAGAGGAAGCACATTGTAATCCTTTGCTTTACACCCAAACTGATCACAAATAAGACAATCACGAGGACCAAAACCCCACTAAGAGTAACCAAAAGAGTTTGCAATCCCTCATTGATCTGAGGATCCACTATCCGTACCCATCTGAACTCTGAATTGGCCTGGACCCACTAACACCATCTGAAATCTGAATGGCAGCCTGCACGGTCTACCTTTACAACCTTGTGAGCCTTGACCTGAATAATATTTGCCTCTGGATGAATGATCGTTGACTTGATCCTAACAACGAAACCTCTTGGTACCGCTACCTGTATAAGATGCCAAATACTCTCAATCATCCTGGAATGGTCAATAATACTCTAGAAGGAACCACCTGATAGCACGAGAGAAAGTGTGGCCTCTTGAAAATAACTCGTGAAACCCTTTACCAACTTACGGATCCACTCAAACTCTGTGGGAATACTCGACATGACATAATGGGACAACTCATGGAAATGAGCCTCATACTCAGAAACTGATAAAGAGCGTGCTCCAAACTATAAAACTCATCCCTACGCTGATCTCGGAGGCTATAAGGCACGAACCTCTTAAGGAACACCTAAGTGAATGGCTCACAATCCATAACAGGAGAACCAATGGGCCTACGAGAAAGAACTGACCTCCATCACTCATTGACCACTTCTGAGAACTGATAAGAAGTATAAGACATCACATGAGCCTCTAAGATACCCAAGTTGAGCAACGTGTCCTGGACTCAGTCAAGAAAGTCATAAGTCTTCTCTCTAGTTGTGCTTTCAAACCTGGAAGGTGCCAATCTAACAAATCTCTCAAAACTATTATGCTCGGCAATAGACATGGTTGTACTAGAAAAAACCGATAAAGCTGCAAATCTCAGAGGTGCCAAAGAAGGTATAGCAGTTGAACTAGGAGTCTAAAATCCCACAATAGGCCCCTGAACTGGCGGTGTAGCATCAACTATATTAGGAAAACCTGCAGTGCCCGGCCGGATACCAGAAGTAGGGGTACTATCCAATCTAGCCAATAACCTGACGATTAACTCCAGAAGCATCAGAGTGCTGTCAGGAACCACATGAAGTTGGGTTGGTCCCCTCACCTTAATATGCTACTCAATAGCATCATCATGCTCAAATATAGGCTCAAGAAATGCCTCTCTAGCACATCCTCGAGCAACACTTTCCCTCTCAAACCCGACATTCACCTCTTAATGTGGAAAGAATAGATTAGATATCTACAACACTTGATATGAATAACTCACACGATAAAAAATCAAAGGAAAGTAATTTTTCCTACTAGGTATCTTGTAGCCTCTTGAAGATAAGTAATGACGTCTACGTACCGATTCGCAAGACTCTAGTAGACACTGTGCTCTTTAACTTACGGAACCGGTGAACCTAGCGCTCTGATATTAATTTGTCACGTCCTAAAAGTCTAGTTCATGATGGCACAGACCCTGAAAACCTCTAAAAAGGTGTGCAAGTCAAAAATAACACACATACGAGACTCCCGAAAGGAAGTGAGGCCACAAATGATAGAAAAGAACAACAAAGAATATCTCAAAACCTGGTAGTATAAGTATAAAGAGAATCTAACACAACTTTAGAGTATGAAACACATCACAAGTCTTTGAAGAAACAAAGACTAAAAATAAATGATGGAACTAATGGTGATCCGGTAATAGGATCTCACCACCACTCTGAAAAGATCTCCAAAGCTAGAAATAATCAGCCACCGCGGGGAGTACCTTGACTAGAATCTGTATCAAAAATGATACATAAGTAGGGGGTGAGTACAATCCACAAGTACTCAGTAGGCTTGGCCAACTGAGCAAAAAGGAATTAATCAACCTATGAAATATACTAAGGAACTCTTCCACCTGCATACAGAAAAGTTCCATTCCAGCATCGGTCCCGCCAATTTATAATGAACGGCGCAAATGAAGTAAACACATAAGGTCACAATAGTTTACAAATCACAGACAAGTCAAGCAATTCAAATGATTAATGCAATGCAATGAGATGATGCAATAATGTGGTGGTACAGTGGAATCAAGGTTGTCGCACAGTCTATCGTATATACCCTATCGAGATAAGGCTCCCAGACAAGGATCCATGGGGGACTCGTAGTCCATATACCGAATCATAATCTCAATATCTCATCAACTTTCCACCTCAGTGTGGTCAATGATATAAAAAGATGTCTTATTTTCTTTCTCAAAAGGAATCTCCATATTTTTCTCAATTTCCCAAGAACATGATATGATGGATGATGATGGATGCATCACAAGATATGTATAACATGGAGGCAATAATCAACTTAACATGTATCAATAGTCTAAATTTCTCAAAACTCAGTTAAATCATGATATACATCCTCATACAAAAAATAATGGGAAAGAGTTCATTTGAAATAAGTGAATTCCATTTAGAAAGTATTTCATTTACTCAAAGCATTATAAAGTTTCCAACGCAGCCCGCACTCGGGTATTACAAGTCAAATAGTATAACAAGCCTCTCTCATAGACAACTCATGAATCATATGCTCTCAAATCTAATTAAACATTAATTAAGTCCTCAACACAGGCTAAACAGAACATATAAGCCCCCACACGGGAAACACAATATAATCAAGCACCCGCAAAGACAACACAATACAATTCACAATCCAAAATCATGCTACGATCCTATCCCATAGCCTAAGACATATGAATTATCAATTACCCAATCCGAGTCTACGAGAAGGATAGCCAAACCTACCTCAAAGACAAAACTTCAACCGAACAACTCTACTGAAGCAAATCCTCAACAACATGCTAATTAAAATAATCCTCAACTATCAAGCTTTATGGTCTTGAAAAACTCTTTGTGTGGATCCCGAGTCTCTCATATTAAATCCAAGCTCCCTTGTAGATTTTGTCTTTAAATGGAGTTTGAGTCTGAGACCCACTTTTTGTTGAGACGACCTTGTATAGAAGTTTTGACTGCTATATTGAGTACAAGAATATCAAATTTGATTGGGTAGCATATCTCATTTGCATGCATGGATTTCCAAACACCTCGTCGGGGATTTTGAGTTGCCAAAAACCAGTTGATGTGCATCAGTTGTGGGCCTTGGGATGCATTTATGACGACCTGAAAATATGGTCACTATGTTTGTGGGGCCCATGCCACGTTTGCAAAGGCCTACCTCCCTTCTCTTTGCGTTGGGGGAGCCTCTACTGCATTCACGGGGCCTGGTTCCTTACCCTCCGTGTTCAAGGAGCCCTAGCCACATTCATGAAGGGTAAAATGTTGACCCTCTGTGTTTGCGGGGGCCTTATGGTTGTGTTCGGGATGAAGGATTTTGGTCTATCTTTTTAAATAAAGACAGACCCCGACCAGCTTTATTAGTGAAGCTTCATTTGGTGATTTTAGGAGCTATGGTAGTTAGATTGAGGTGATTCAAATTCTAGCATGATCGATGAGTACGGGGCTATATAGGTGTGTGATCAGTATGTGTTAGGGACTCTCTGTTCGAGGTAAAATGCATGATTTATGGGTTGTATTACCTCATTTATGTGTTCTTTAAATGTGAAAATGTTGCATGTGTTATTTCCACTGCTCCGAGCCCCCGAATTGTGTTCCAATTGGGAACATAAGTTTGGGGTTTAGGACCTTTTGATAGAGTCACTTCAAGAATTCCCGGCATTAGTCCCACAATTCCCATTTTACTCCAAAATTGGTATGTCTCTGTTTTAAGTGAATTTTGTGTCTAAAATACCGTTAAATGTTATTATTCTATTTTTTATAGCATGGCAATGTTCGATGGTAACAAAGAAAGGAAAATCTCTAGAAAAGTGATTTAGAGTGTGTCTGGTCGGCCTAAAGATAGGCTACGGCTTTCCTTCTCTTAAATTGAGTTGGATTATGCAAATTCATGTTGAATTTACTAAATTGGGGGTGGTTACCTAGTTGATCATGTTATGTTACTTAGAAACCATGTTTTAGGCTTATTTTCGGTACTTTCAGGTTTAGAAGCATTCTAGTGTGATATGTGATCACCCTTATCTTGTGGTTGGCCTTGTTTGTTGTTATTAATTGATTTTTTGAGCATGATTAGCCTTTGTCTAGGCTTATCCTAGTGCTTGTTGTAGACTTGCAATATTTGGAGGCGTTTTGGCCTTACATCATCTCGGACGTCATTTTGGACGGCTTAACTCCTTGTAGACTGGTATAGCACACTTGAGTTAATAGAATGAGCCTCAGATTACGTGTTGACTCGACTTTGATGACCTTCTATCCACTCCCCCCTATTTCTACGACCCTATATGTTACATTTGAAATTTTGGGCTTTGCTTGGCGACTTGGGACTCGAGTTGGTTCGAGCTTGTAGTGTTGTTCTAATTATCTGGGAGTGGATGTCGTCCTATGGTAGTTATACGATGATGATTGACATGAGATCCTTCAGCAGCCCTTTATACTCAGATTCAAGGTTTGGTCGCGCTACTATATATCCTCTACGGAGTTGATACACTTTGGCTACAACCTATTACCCCTTTGGGGACCATCCGTGGTTCGAGGTCTGGGCTCTACACCCCTTAGATTCTGGTGGCTCTTATTGATTACTTGGAGGTTATTCACGGTTAAATATCCAGTCTACGCCTTACCCCGCTCCGGACTCACCATATCTTATTCTTAGTAGATTTAGCTATTCAGTCTACCTATCGGGCTTATGGGGTCTATTCAGGTTTTTACTTAAGCTTCCACACGAGTGTACCTTATGGGCTTATGGGTCCAGCAAGGCTTAGTTTAGTTGTACTTAGTTCTTTTCTATCTTAGTACACTCGTGTATTTTTTCTTTTAAATCTCGTTTTGACCTTGCTTGTGTCACGCCAGAACCTACACCCTGGACGTGGCCGGCACTCGAGAACCATTACTGGTCCCAAAGCAAACCCTTGGCTTGGTTGACTACTTCGCGGAAGACTTACTCAAGCAATGATAGGCTCAAAAAAGAATTAATCAGTTAAACTCAAATATTTATCTTATAAAGTCTGGAAAATACTCAATAGAAATACTTATAGTTTGTAGAACAACTCCAAGGAAATTAAATACTGAGACACACCTCGACTATGTCTATCTATGAAGCCTCTACTATTAAAGAAGGATGTCGGGGCAATACCCATAGCATCGAAAAACTACTAATTAGAAAGTAAATGTGAAGTACTCCGGAATGCAAGAAGGCTCACCAAAAGCTAGTTGAAGTGTAGAGTGATCTCAACGAAGCGCCTGTTCATGGTCCTGAACACATGTATCTGCATCATAAAAAGATGCAGGTCGAATGACATCAGTACATTTGAATGTACGAACATGTAATATAGCCGAAGAGAAATAACTGAATGAAAGGACTGTAATAGATAAGAATATATACAAGATGAATGTAAAGAGATAAAGGAGTTAAATCATTTAAAGCATTACAAAGTACTTACTCATCTCTGAACTCAACATAATAAGTGATATATTAAAATACACTTTAACTCTATTGGGAGATTCTCTAACCGACAACCATCACTATGAGCTACATGATGATACAGCGTCTTGCCCACGCTGCCATAACTATCTTATACCGTGTCGGGGGTATAGAACCTCTTAACTAAGTGGATCCACTAAGCAATAAAGATTCATATAAATAGTATGATCCTTTACCCATGTTGGCAAGACATGGTTTATGAGGATTTAGAATTTTCTAAACTCATCCCCATATCGGTGCTCAATACTACTCCCAATAATATATATATATATATATATATATATATATACACACACACTCGTGCTCAAATGTATAAAATAAACGCTTTCTTTGGTTTGAGATAATTGCTCAAACTATCCTCTTAAAAGAGATAACTGCTCTAAATTATCTCTGAACTAATTGCTCATTTAGAAAATAGGGTTTCTCTTTGCTCAATGTAAAAGTTATACATTTGGTAATACTTAGTTCCTTTACACTCTTGATCAAATCTTGGTTAAAACTCTTTCTCAAACTCCTATTTACTTTCTCAAAAACTCAGTTTAAAACAATTATGATTTGTTTAAAATATTCTCAATAAGAACTCCATGAATACTCTGGAATAGGGTTCATGCTAATAAATAGACATGAACAATCAACTCAATAATATCAATGCATAATATACAGGAATTATATAATTAGAAATAGAATTTCAAATCAGGAACTCAATAACTCAAAAATCAACATCAACTCATCTCAAGAATACTCAAATCTAAGGATAGAACCCTAGACTACACTTTTACTAATTTGAAAGTAGATGTAGGGCATGAGAATGAATTAGTCCAACACTATGATAGACTTACATACATGGAAGAACAAATTTCTTGGTGAAATTGATGAAGCTCGAAGAACGCTCGAAACCCTAGATTTTCTCTTCTTCGAACATTGCTCTAATGACTTGAAGTGTTAATGAACGTAAAAGAACTTATTTAAAACTTTTTAAGCCCTTAATTAGGTGAAAACGTCATGGTTTAGTCTTAGAATAGGGATTAAAACGGCGTAGCTTAAGAACCAAACACATAGGGGAAAGACCAAAATGACCCCAACTTAAAAGCTGACGGAGTGCTTAAAAGTAAGTTTACACAGACTGCTTAGGGCTCCATGGCCCGTAAAAAACTTCACTGTCCGTGAAGCCATCCGTGAAACTTCCAATGCCTACCATGGCTTTACTAAAATGGGCATAACTTTTTATTCCAAACTCGAAATGGAGCAAACTTGGTGGCATTGGAAAGAAGACTCATAGAATTTTAATTAAATCGGTCATGGGACACCTAATTCATTATATTCTGAGAGATATGGTTTTTGAAGATGACCCAAGTAAAATCTCATATTGAAACTCAATCGGTAAGAAAACTTTCAACTCAACTTTGTGCTAGGGGATTCTAGTGATCTTAATTCATATCCCAAATCATTCTCACTCTAAAGAATTGACCTTAAATCATAAAAAACTGATGGTTGACCTATAAGGACCCTTAAACGGGTCGTACAAGTCACCATGGGCCATTTAGGGTCCCGTCGAGGTGACTCAAATCTTGGCAGCCCTGGACAGTTGGGCTACCTCCCCTACATGGACCATTTAGGGTTCCGTGAAGGGTCCATGGTCTGTCTTGGGTTTGTGGACTTGCTTGTTAACCATCTTTAGCCTTTCTCGAAGTCTGAGGTGTTACAGCTTGTGTCTAGATTCTATTATTTCATATTACGTTTACTTTTCCTGCTCAGTCGGCCTTGATGCCTACTGAGTACTTGTTGTTTTGGTACTCATGCTACACTTTGCATCTATTTCTTGATGTAGGTTGAGCACTAGCAAGTGAGCACTTGGCGTCCTGGACTTACTTGTCTCTTTCAGTATTTTGCTAGCTAGTCTTTTTCTTTCGAGACAAGCTTATATTTTGAGTCCATTTTTGGGACTTGTACTCTTTTATTTTAGACGACTATGTACTTTAAGACTTTCAGGTTCTAGAAGGGATCTATTGTATATATCTTTTGGTTTGTTTCCTTCTATTGTTCTATTTCTGTTAATAAATTACTACTTCCACTTTGTTTCTATCCTTATATCCATTACTTGTTGTTCTGGGTTACGGGTTGGCTTACCTACTGGTGGGTTATAGTAGGTGTCATCATGACTCGAAGAATCGGGTTGTAACAAAACTTGACGTCAAGGAGGTGCCAATGCCAAGGTCTGCTAAAGAAGATGACAATAGGTATGGAAAATTTTGGCTCTAATTCTTCTTCAAAAATTTAGTTTCATGTTTTTTTTTGAATTTTTTCATAATCTGTCAAATATCAAAAGTTTCTCTAATATGATAAGTGAAAACCAAAAAACTAAACCGAAATAAACCGAACCGAATTTTAAAAAACCGAACCGAATTAATTTCAATTCGATTTCGATTTTTACTTTTACTATATCTGAACACCGAAAAATCGAACCGAACTTCCCAAACCGAACCGAACCGACCGATTGCCCACCCCTAATATTAATGCCACATAAGTATGGTCAATGCTCAGAGGGATTTGTTATATTGTGTTTTATTGAGTTTAAGGATTTGGCTGATAAAAAATTAACCAGAAGGGTTCATAATACAAACTCGAACAAGTATAGGGGTCTATTACACCATTTCGCCTACAAAATTAATAAATAAAAATTCAATTAAAAAGCACCAATCCGACCCGACCCAAAACCCATATGAAGAAAGTAAAATATTAAAAGAACAAAATAGAAGTACAAAATATTTCCCCACTAAAAGTTGTTAAATTAGGAAGGCAACAATGTTTCAACGTGATTTTTCAGGAGGTCCATTCTATTCTTTTAATATTTTACTTTCTATGTATGGGTTTTGAGTCTGATTGGGTCGGGCATTAAGTAACAATAAAGGTATTTTTGAATCAAGTATTGACAGTAAGGGCATTTTGAACTAAAATGGCATTTTTATTCATTTCACATAGTTTAAAGACATTTTTTTTACCCTTTTTCGTTAAAAAAATCAACTTTCTAGATATTTGGTAAAAATTAGAGTAGCTTTTAACCCAAAAACAATAAGTTAAGGTTGCCCAACTTATTATTTTTGGCTGATTTTGACATAACAAATGTTTTACTTTGATTAATCTCTTAATTTTTTTAAATCATAAATAATTATTTTACTTCAATATAAACTAACTCTAGCACCTGAAAAAGTGTTTTTAGCATTTGAAGCTTAAAATATATTCTCTCGATTTCAAAATAAGTAGTATTTTATTTTTTTATTTTGTTTTAAAGTGGTGTTTCACATAATCAAGTACACATTAATGAATATATTTTTTCAATTTTAATCTTCTTTAATAAAGAGAGCTTTACATAACTAAGAAACTAGTAAAGAGTTGCATCTTTTTCAAGATATTGTCAAGGGTAAGTTAGTAAATATACATCTTACTTTCTAAGAATGAATATCATTCTTAAAAACATGTACTCAAACTAAAAATATCACTTATTTTAAAACGGATGAAATAATTAAATTCGACCTATTCAAACGGGCTCAAAGATGGTTATATTTAAGAGAATTGGAGGCACTAACATAACATGCCATATAAATGACGGGAAATAAATAGGGACTGTAGGAACAAGTTTTTGCATGGATTATACTTATTTCAGAGTGATTTTTAATTTTTGTCCTTCAAATTGGTTTTTTTAATGTTTATTCTATTCTTTATGTAGGTCAAGTGTTTTTAACTATGACATAATTTAGCAAGGCAGAACTTTTACTTCATCCGGCATATATTGTGTAGTATCTAATTCACAAGGTATAAGCTCTGTAAGAATGAGTTGTGCCTCTTTTTTAAATTTTAAAGACCCTTGGGAGGAGGGGGGAGGGGGCTGAGCAACACGCCCTGGTTAGCATAAATAAAACAAAAACAAATATATAAGCAGGGGGCATAAACCTAACCTTCGATCCTCTGATGATTCATAAGTCGACTAGTCTACTAAGGCATATCAACTTATCGAGAAAATTATATAAATAGTCCCTTAACTATAGGAGTAGGTCTAAAATGGTCCTTTAACTATACACTTAACGGATTTAGTCTTTTAACTATTCAAAACTTATCAGTTTTGGTCCCTTAACTATACACTTACCCGTTTTAATCTCTTAACTATAAACTTACCGATTTTAGTCCTTTAAGTATTCAAAAACTTATCAGGTTTGGTCTTTTTCCATTTTTTAAATACAAATAACTTAGGTTTTTATTAACGGAAATCTTCGTGGAATTAAATTTTTAACCCATTTTTTAAGTTGTTTCTCTATCCCTGTCATTTTTTCTTCAAACTACTCTTATGAAAAGTACAATAACGTCAACGATTCAAAATAAAATTAATGAGGAAATAAGATATAAGTCCTAATTTTATTCAGTGGAGGATAACATTAAGCATATAATTGTTGTTAATGACTTGATTCCGCACTTGAATATGCTAATCAGTGCGGAATTTATTTAATTTACTCAAATTTCTTTACGTAAAATAAAATGAATAGAATAATAAAATTGATCTATTTAAAAAAGTTTGCAAATCTACCATTTTATAAATTTCAATTTCTGAAAAATTAAACAAATTTCGTTTAGTGAAGTCGTTAGAGTACAAACTTTGAATTTAACGGGTAATAATTTTTTCCTTTTTATAATAAAGTTTAGCATATTCAAGTCATTAGTAGCAATAATATGCTTCATTTTATCCTCTGTTGAATAAAATTATGACTTATATTTTTTTCCCCGTGAATTTTATTTTAAATCGTTGAGGTTAAGGTTCTTCGCATAAAGTTAATTTGAAGAAAAAGTAGCAGAGAGAGAGAAACAACAGAAAAAGTTGCTGAAGGATTTAATTTCTCGATGCATGAATTCTATTAATATAAACCTAAGTTATTTGTATTTAAAAAAAATGGACAAAGACCAAATCTGATAAGATTTTGAATACTTAAAGGACTAAAATTGATAAGTTTATTGTTAAGGAACTAAAACCGGTAAGTGTATAGTTAAGAGACCAAAGTTGATAAGTTTATGAATAGTTAAAGGACTAAATCCGTTAAGTGTATAGTTAAAGGATCATTTTAGACCTAGTCCTATAGTTAAGGGACTATCATTTTCTCTCAACTTATCCCCAATACTAGAAAATGAAACCTAGGACTATGCACCTAGAAGAAAAGACTCCTCTCAATACAAAGACACTAGGAAAGCATAAATAAGGGAGACTCTCCCTTTACGAGAAAAGAAAAGAGCCTAACTAAAACTATACCTCTTCCTAGAAGCTATAGCCAAGACTATATAGCTTAAAAGAAGAAAATAAGCATTTGAAAATAAACAAGTGAATACTTGTTCCAGAGGTGAAGATCCAATCAATTTCTAAGGTGGTTTTTTGATCCTCTTCAGTTTCCTTCTTCTGAAACTTGTCATTCCCATTTTGTCTAGGTTGAAGTAACCTTTAGTGTCATAAGGGAGTTGATGGTAGTTGTAGAATTGTTGAGTGGACTGTACCAAGTGACTGTGCTTTGAGAGTGTATCAGCAGGGGAGTTGGCTTCTCTAAAGACATGTTTGCATTGAAAATAGTCAACCATTTTGATCAAGTCATGAAGTTCCATGATATATTTGTTGATGATCCAAGGTGGGGTGATCTCCTGATTGACCCACTTCACTAACAGTTCAGAATCCACTTCCAAAGTTACTCTACTATACCCATGTTGAATGCACCAGGTCATCCCAAAGGTTGCTGCCATTACCTCAGCCTGATTGTTTGAACCCACACCTAAAGGTGTAGCAAAGGCATAGATAAGCCTACCTTTATGATCTCTTAGAATACCTCCAGCCCCAATCTTTCCAGGATTCTCCAAAGCACTACCATCAATGTTTAACTTAACAATGGATAGTGAAGGTTTACACCAGTTCACTTGAATTACCCTTAACAATTTTCCACTAAAAGTGACAAGATCATTCCAGTTGCTAGGCCAATTGATGCAAGGATAAGTAGTGATAATGAGCATGTATATGTCCTTGGAAATGGAAAATTTAACTGTTGATGTACTCGACTACTTCCCCCCATATTTACTAGCACACCTATTCTTCCAAAGATTCCAACATAATAAAAATGGGAGTCGCTTGAATCATTAGTTTGTGAACCTCATTATTGGGTTTAATAAACCACCAATTCATTAGTACCCTCCTCATTGGATTGTTGTTATGATGAACACCCAAGCAATTAGAAAACTCGCTCCAAATATGTTTAGCAAAGTTCCCAGGAATAAAAATATCATCCAGTCTTGGAATGTAGCAACATGAGCAGTTTGCAGGTGCACGTCCAAAGGAGGTAATTTTTTCATTTGTTGGGAGTTTGAATCTGAGAGCTCTCCATAATAAAAAGGAGACCTTAAAAGGAATAGTTTTATGCCAAATCAGAGTATCAGATAAAGTCTTGTTCTTTTTCTTTCTTACTTGATTCCAAGCTGAAGCACATGTAAATTTCCTACTAGTATTAAGTTTCCAGATAGCTTGATCCGGAGTGTCTTGTTGGAATTTTAAAGTTATGTTGAGAATTCCGTGGATAAGCTGATGAGGAGCATGTTGCCTCACTTTATCTTCATCCCAAACTCCATTTACTATGAGCTTGGAAACAATGATGCTATTAAGTCTAGGAAGGTAGTCATTATGGTTAGGCTAGAGGTCCCACCCCAAGCCAATCATCCCACCAGAAGCAATAATTTCCAGAATTAATAGTCCACTGGATGTGAGGTTCAATATCATATTTATTGACCATCATGTGTTTCCAAATTAGAGATTGTCTAGACTCCCATTACTTGATAACGGTATTAGCTCTTTGACAGTACTTGGCTTTAAGAAAGTCACCCCTTAAGGTCGAAAACCCACCATTGTTTATATCACCCTCTTCACAAGGAAAGCTTAGAGTTACCCAAGAAGCCTAATGGTATTTTTTCTTTTCATTCTCCCAACCCCAAAAAAGTCAGCAATAAGACACTTGATTTGCTTGAGAGTAGTAGCAATAGGGGTGATTGCACTCAACAGGTGAGGCATAGACTGGAGGACATACTTTACAAGAGTAGCTCTGCCCCCATAACTTAGCATCTTAGTCTGTCAACCTTTGATCCTGGAGATTACCTTAGCCACCATACCAGTGAAATATACAATCCTTTGCCTCCCAATGTATAAAGGACATCCCAGATATGTAATAGGGCAAAATGTAGGACTAAAATCAGTGATAAAAGTTGTTCTTTCCATAATATGTGAGGGAGGAGGTTCTCAAGGATCAAGAACTGAAATTTCTCTTTATTAATAAGATCCCCCGAGGTTGCTTCATACATCCGAAGGGTCTTGATAATAAGCTTCAAAGAATATTTTCTAGTTGATGTAAAAATTATCATAACATCTGCAAAGCTCAAATGATTTATTTGAGGCCCATGTCTTTCCATATGAAAACCTTTGTACAGATAATGGTGATGAAGGTTGTTTAACATTCTAGAAAGCACTTCTGCACCAATGATGAAGAGAACTGGAAAGAGTGGATCAACTTGTTTGAGTCCCCTTGTTGAATGAAACAAACCATGTCTTGAGCCATTAATGATGACAGAGTACCAATTGTTTGACATAATTCTCCGAACCATATCAATAAACATTTCTCTGAAGCCCATTTTCCTCATAACTAGAAAAGTATAGGACCAAGGTATCCCCGTCATAAGCTTTAGCCATGTCTAATTTTATCACAACATTGTCACCTTCCTTGGGTTTTTATGTTATGAATGAGTTCCTGAGCAAGCATGATATTTTTCAGAGATGTTTCTACCTCGTACAAATCCAGATTGGTTCTCAGATATAAGATGAGGTAATATAGGAGCTAGTCTGAGACAAAGAAATTTGGATATGACTTTGTTGGTAAAGTTACTGAGTGAAATACATCTGAATTCAGAAAGCTTGTTAGGATGTTCTACTTTTGGAAGTAAAATCAAGCAAGCATGAGATATAAATTTGGGTATACTATACCCACAGAAGAAGAATTGAACCACTTTAAGAAGATCATCACCGATAATGTTCCAGCATGAATGAAAAAACTTGTCACTCATTCCATCAGGACCAATAGCAGAAGTAGCACTCATAGAAAAGGCAGCTTGCTTGAGTTCTTCCTTTCTTCCTTTGTTGGCATGTCATGAAGGATATGGTTTTGTTGCTCTATGATCATGCTAGGAATACATCTAAGCACCTCCTCATTGATCATATTGTCACACCTAGTAAAGATTTTTTTCAAAATAAGAGCAGGCAGCCCTTGCAATATTGTCATCCCCTTGAAAAGTATTACCCTGTCCATCATTGATCTTGTGAATAAAAAAATTTCTTCTTCATCTGATAATAGTATGGAAATACTTAGAATTAGCATCACCATCTTTGAACCATTGCAACTAAGTTTTCTGCTTAAGAATGGACTGCTCAATATTTAGGTATCTGATATATTGAGCATTAATTTGGTTGAGTTTAGATCTATTTTCAGCAGTGTTGTCACTGATGAGTCTTCTTCAGCTCCTGTAACCTTATCCCCATACTCCTTAACGAAAGAAAAGAGATCATCATACTCCTGTCTAGACCAGTTGATCACAGAATTGGAGACCTTTTTCATTTTCAGATGAAAAACTCTCATTGGATTGTCTTCAGTAGTTCTTTCCCAGCAAGCTCTCAGAGTATCAAAAAAGGTTGCATTATCCACCCAACAATGAAGGAATTTGAAGTATATGATTGTAGCATTGTTTTTGTTGACACTTTTCAGGAGAAGGGGACAATGATCAGAAGCAGTTGAGGCTAAGTGAGTAACTGTAGACATAGGCATCACCTCCAACCATATCTCTGTCAAGTCTCTTCCAAATTCTGGCATCAGTATCCCTATTATTGCACCAAGTGATTTTTTGTCCATGAAATCCCAAGTCTGTAAGTCCACAAGCTTCAATAACACTTATGAATTCAAAACTTTTATTATGTTGTAAGGCCGGCCCCTCATCTCCTTATCAATATCAGTGATCACGTTGAAATCACCTATAAAACACCAAGGTTTGTCTAGTCTAGAGAATTGCAGCATCTTATCCCATTGATCTCTCCTCATATGATCTTTACACTTAGCATAAACAAAGGTGGTAAGGTATGTAATAAGAAAAGAAACATGTTTGAATTCACAAGTAATTTGTTGTTCATCTTGATCTAGAATATTGCTATCCACATCTTGGTTCCAAAATAACCAAATCTTATTGTTGGAGTTGAAAGCATTGTCCATTCTAAGTTGGATTTTGTAAAAGTTGATTTGTGATTTGTTGGGAAAAGGTTCAAGAACTGCAATCATAGAAAGATTGTAAAAATTCTTGAGTTTTTAGAGTCTATCCAGAGCACCTTGAGTATCAATCTCCTTGCATTCCAGAATATTGTACTAGTCATCAAGATTTTTTGAGTTTTGGACCTTGTATTGATGTTAATCCTGTCAATAGAAGTATTAATAGAGCTGCTGGATGAGTTGTGTTTCTTAAGGCATAACTTTGTGTGTTCTAAAACTAAATTTATGCTTTTATCGACATAAGTTATGCAAGAACTAAGTGGGTTATGAATTTTTTAGGCACAATGTTCTGAATTGGATAAGTTCTATAGGAATTAAGTAGGCGTTCAAACATGCGATACGAAATCATGATTTCAAATCAGTATTAATACATGCAATTTAAGATCATGATTTCAAATCCTAAATTCTTCAAAAAGTACGATGTTGGATTTTAATTTTATTTTTTTTAAAATATAAAATTTGACTCATAAGTTTATATTTTATTAATAATAAAGAACGACTCATTATTTTTAAGTTTTGCAACAAAAAAAATTAAATTTGACTTGAAGAGATTGTTTGTACAATGTGAATTTTTTAATAAAGAATAACTAAGTTATTACTATTATTGACTAGTGAATTTTTATAGAATTATGTTTATTTGAAAGGTTCATGACCCAAAACGGTCATAAGTGGCACCCACACTTAACCTTCTTGGTGGGTGAACCAACGAATGCAAACACAAATTTATATTAGTTGTTCAACTTATACACTAAGACAATAATGTTGAAACTCAGATCTTATTAAAGTAAGAAATAAAAATCCTCTACAGTCTATTACATATCGTTTCTCAAAATTTGAAAGTCATCACATCAAGAACATCTAATACCAGATACGAGAGTATTAAAGACACCATAATAGATAAATAAAAATAGTTTGTGTCCGAAAATTAAGGACGTCATGCCATGACCGAGAGAGATCCAACACGAGCTAGAAGGAATAGCTCACCCTGAAATTTGATCCTGGGAACTGGCTAGAGCTGAGGGCGAGTCGAAGCCGTTGGTACACTCTATGTACTCAACAAAAGGAAAATAAAAAAATACAAGTAGGGATCAGTACAAGGCAACATGTACTAAGTAGATATCATCGACCGACTCAAAATAAAAATCAATATGCATAAAGTAATAACATGAAATCAACTATAGCACTTAGCAGGTGACAAATAACAAGCAACATGTACAAGTGACGAAAACAATGAAGCAAGTACATAATTAGTCAACAATATCAAGAACACACATGAGGACTCAAGCCTCCACACCACGCTCTTTTGGGAAATTGATCATTTGAGATTGAGTATGTTAAGTCATTTTAATATGTTTTTTCTTTAATATTATTGTGTCGGAACATGACACACAATATAATAATATTATATCGGATCGTGACACTCAATCCAAATATATTGTACAAGCTCATGACATCCGATCCAATCATGTAGATAATTTATCATTCTTTATCATCACTTTCCACTTCATTACCAATATTTCGTTAAGCCTTCTTTATTCAAGGCATCACTTTGATAGAGCAAGTTCAAGATTATGGATTTAGCGGTCTTGAGATTACAAACCAATCACAACAATATACAAATCATCCAAACCACAACAATTAAGTACATAGAACATTTCACAGCACTACTCAATCACTATCAATCACTATTAAGAATCTTTATATCACATAGAACAAACCATAATCTACCTCAACCGAAGAACCGAAGTCAAGCATGCTAATTCACCAATTCTTTTCATTTTTTTAATGCTTTAGAACGTTCTCAATCTATCAAGTATGCATAATTTATAAGTAAATGAGTCTATAGACAGGCATATTATTATATTTTGTAGTCTAGACCCAAAAACTCACCCAAATTTATAATCAAGTTTTTAATCTTGATGTCAATTAATATGTTAAGTCTCATATTTCATAAATCTCAAGCCTAGGATAAAGTCTTAATTATTTTCCCAAATAACATAAATCTAATGATATTCATTTATTACAATACACATAATATGTCCAAACTTAAATCATAATACGATAACTATGTGAAAAGAACCGAAATCATAGCTAAATTAACAATGAGAAAGTGTATAATTAAGCCCACGAAAAAGAATGTGCAAAATCTATCAATTTACAATTTATTCATCAACATCTCCATCATTAGCTTATTATTGCCCTAATCATTGGATACATTATGTCATTATTACTTGGCAACCCCTATTACTTATCAAAATTGTCCCATGCCTTTTGTCCAAGTACAATCATTCTCAATTCAAATTCCACTATTTTATTTTTACACATGGCCAAGTGATACAAAGTAGGAATTTTTACATAAATAATATATTTTATTTGATTAACTATGCTTTTAAGTGTTACTTTATTTTCATTACAATATATGACAAAATTGTAGGTTTAATAACCATTTGATATAAATTTGTATTAAAGTTGTATTAAAATTGTATAAATATAAACGATAGATATAATACAATTCGAATTTGATATTATACATTACTATAAATTCGATCATTATTATTCCAAAATAAATATAATACATTTCTAACAATATAAACTAATTTAAATAGTACCGAAATGTTTAAAATTCACATATAATACTTATAATATATTTGTATTAAAAATGTCAATAATTATTCTGGACCGTGGTTATAATGACTTATTTGTATTAAAAATGTCATTAAGGATGTCGTGGACTTATATGAGTTTGCAATGGTTGGCATAAACAAGCAATCCCCGGAGGAATGCACTTTTCTATTGAAGAAAATAGTTGTTAGCAAGAAAAGAGAAGAAGGGGAAAGAGAGAGCCAAAATGTTATAAATGGTAAAATACATTATATTACTATAAATGGTAATTATGAGTGTAATATATTCTTTTTATATGTCATCCCTTTCTTTAAATAGTTGGACCATAATACTTGTCATTTTATAAAATCAATACATAAATTATCATATTCTTCTCATTATACCCTTGATAGAGTAGTTAATTAATCTTGAAAATATATACTTTGACCAACCTAGGAAATCTATAAATAATTAATATTCATTGGAGTACTTCATACATTAGCTTCTTTTTCCATTCACAATTCTAAAAAATCTGATTTTGAAAAAGAAATATCAACAAACAAATTAAAACATTTTTACACAAAATATATAGGAAAATTGAGGTGGGAAAAATTTAATTTTAAATTTTTTTGGATCAATTGGTGAAGAAATTTGGCTCCAAAAATAAACTCAAAAATTTAAATAGTCATCCAAATGCATTTTAATTTTTGAAATCTAACATATTCATCATTTATTATAAAGTTGACTTAAGAAAACATTAAATAAGGGTAGAAGGGTAAAATTACTTAATTTCTTACTGCAAGTGCAAATTAAAAAGGTGATTTATCAAAAGGAACGGAGGGAGTATTATTTATGTAAAATGGCCTATAAAGTATTAAATAAAATTCAGACTTGGCCCATTAACTATCAACTAAAAATTTATTATGCAACAAATACCCATCAACTAAATAATCGTAATTAAACGAATAGTTTAAAATTCTCATTTAAAATTTAGGGGAAGATTTCTTTTATGAAAGAAATAGGTCTAGTGCACAAAACGACCGAATGAATCATTACAGAAAGTTTGTAATCGCAAAATTCATTTTATTTATTTATATTGTCATGACCCGAGCCTACACCCTGGACGTGGCCGGCACTCGAGAACCATTGCTGGTCCCCAAGCGAACCCTCATCCTGGCTGACTACAAGCGGAAGACTAACTCAAGCATACAAAAGCTTAAAAACTGAATAAAAATAATATATTCA